>JXOV01041613.1:0-14414 GCA_001014945.1 Clogmia albipunctata
TTTTCTTATCTCCAAAAGTCTTGTTTAATAATGTACCGATACCCTCTCGAATTTAAAATCGTCATTGCGCCTTTAATAATTGTGCTATTTTATGTTTGAAAGTGTCAAAAAATGGCCANTCAGAATGAAGGGGAATTTTGCTTATTGCAATTCTCGGGTTCTTATTGGACCCCTTTGTTTTTCTTATCTCCAAAAGTCTTGTTTAATAATGTACCGATACCCTCTCGAATTTAAAATCGTCATTGCGCCTTTAATAATTGTGCTATTTTATGTTTGAAAGTGTCAAAAAATGGCCAGAAAAACAGAGATTCCATTGATATGCAATTTCATTATCTAATCATAACAGTTAATTGGGAAATTGGATTTTTAAAAAGGAGGCGTGTCATCCTCAAGCAGTAAAATTTATGACTTTTCGGTGTGCACACGCTATTACTTACACCCTGTTGCAAATATTTGTATAGTCTTTTCAGTGAATTCATTCATCAATATCTCCAGTATTTTCCATAATTTAGAAAAACACTTTTGTGATCTGGTAAAGAGGTTCACTGTGAATGTGTAAAAATTTTGGGATTAGATTAAATCACAGCTTATTCTGTAATGCAAAGACCTGGCGACACCATTTTAGACCCTGTAAAACCGTTGCATTTATTTGAATACACTCGTTTTTTTAATAAGGTGCTGTTGTTTAATTGTGTTCTTTAAAAAGTTAAATCACATAAATCGCAGATAACGTAATCATCTTAAATTGTTTATTTTTATTAAAAAAATAGTTTAGTTCCTAAATTTCCTAATGAACAGGGTTACATGCATTTTCCATAGAAATGTTAGAAATTACCACCAAAAGTAATCAAAAGGACAAAATTAAAATAATTTTAAAAAAAATATTTATTAAAAATCAGTATTACAACGTGAAAGACATTAAATTTCAATTTTTGATGTGGTTCCCCCTTTCTTTGAATTAAAAACTAAATATTCGATCAATAAACCTCTTAATTCAATTACAAAAGAACTTTTCTAAATTAGGAAACACTTGAGATATTGATGTTTGAATTCTATGAAGAGTGCATAAAAATATCTGCAAACAGGGTGACTTAATTTCTCTTCGTTTACCTCAACAAGTCATCTGTTTTTCTCAGGTGTTGAGATTATTGCCGGCGCGCGTTTGTAGTAGTGTTAAGAAAACAACAAAAAGCATTTCATCTGCTTCTTTTCTTCTCTTCTCTCTTTAACTGTCAGTTATAATAATAATAATATCAGCAAATCCAAAACTATTTTCGTGGCCACTAAAGTGTTTTTTTTTAAATTAAAAAGAATTGGATCATTTTAAAGAACATGTTTTTAGATGACAAGTGTAAAAAGTAATATTGACTTTAAGAAAATGTGTATTTGGTAAATATATTACCCAAATTCCCAATTTTTGGGAATGTTTCGCAATTCGGTGGTGATTTAATGCATAATAGTTTCTCAAGTGTGTCAAAGATTAGCCAATTCTTGTGTTTAATAACAGAATTTGAAATTACGCAATTTTCAACAGAATATAAAGAAATCGATGCAAATATTTTCTCTAAACGAATTTAAGTATAACGGCACTTTCAAGGTGACGAAAAGTTCTTGGTGACTCAAATTGGGGTTACCTTGAAAAATTGCCAATGTGGAATTCAGTTTTTAGTGTAAAATGTTGATGTTTAAAATTTAAATGAGTAAATGTTTTACAAGTAAAGGAAAATAAATAAGTTCAAAGAAAATTTTGTCCAAGAACTTGAATTAGCATATTTACATTCTAAAGGTGTTTCATTTCAAAGTGTTAGTGCATTCGTGTGGGAACATGAAATAATGGTGACCACCATACAAACTGACCCTATTCAAAGCAAAAAGTGAACAAAACAAAAGTAAAATTACGAATCAAATTTGGTAATCTGTGGTATGGGAGATTTTGCAAGATTTAGTGTATTGTGTTCAAATAATAATTAATTTGTGTATAATCATGGTGTCAGTGTATTTTTGGATTTGCTTGGTGATAAGCCCCATTTGTACATGGGGCCAATTTATCAACCGGGCTCCGTTTTTTATGCCCGGTACTGGGGATATGGCACGATTTAGTCTTCCTGAAAATACTCCTGCTGGAAGCACCGTTTATAAACTTAAAGGTATGCCATGAATTAACAGCTATTACACTTATTTATCAAATATTTTAAAATAGTAGGGGAAATATGTACAAAATGGCATACATGGACGAAATGGCATAGGGGGTGTTTCTGGATTTGGCTGTTTCTAGCTCGCATCTAACTAAGCTATCATGTGACCCAAATGGCTTTGGCTATCCTGCCAAAATTTGAACGCATTCAGTCCATGTGTCTTAGTGCCAGGGCCTTCAGAAGTAGCGAAATAAGTTTTTATTTACATTTTGTTCAATGGAACATACTGGAAGAGTTTCGATATTTTACATATTATCCTAGTGCTTATTTTATCCATTAAAGATTCATCTTTGTCTTAAAATAAGATTTTTTAGAAATAGAATCCTATTTATATTTTTTTTTAATTTTTTTCTTTCAAAGTGACATATAGACAAAATGGGATACATCTCATTTTGTCAATAAGTGGTATTTATCTAATTAAATCGGACATATTTTGTTAATAGATGGCCAAAATGCTCAGAAATTATACGAACTCAACTCATCGTCTGTCCTGGAAGCAAGACAATATTAAAGTCGAAATTTTCCTAATACTTATCCTTATAATGAAGAGAAATGTTCACGTTTATACTCTAAAGACTTTTTTTTCGAGATCTAGACACGGAAGAGGATGGTAAATTGATGGCATTGGGTTAACAGTTCTTGGACATACGTTCCTAGACGAACACAGAGTTTTGTTTGCAAAATTATGCCAATAATTACATCGAATTTAGAGGTATGCCATTTTGTCCATACGATTTTAAAATACCAATTTTCGCCGATTTATGTTTAAAGCTGTTTAATTTTGTTTCTGCTCATTTTACAACATTTGAATATTAATTTTAATAAATAGATAACCAAACATGATTACTGTATAATATTGCGTTGTTCTGTGCTATCCATAAAGAATTATGATCCAAAAACAAAACACCATGCCATTTTGTACATACTTCCCCTATATATGTTCAAGGTCAATTATTACTTTAACAGCCCTTGTATACGACTTGAAATTTCAATAGTCAAATATAGTTTCAATATGCTTATTTTCTTATAAAATTCAAATTCAATTTCGCAGGTGTGGACCCGGAAGGAAGTAAATTAGCTTACAGTATATCAGGCCCAGTGTTTTCTGTTGATAGAAGTACTGGCGTTGTCAAATTACGCCAAGAAGTAGATCGAGAAATAACAGACTCTGTGGAAGTTATTATTAGTATAACAGGTACTAATGAGTTTGTCATTTTTAAAATATAATCTAAAACATTTGATTTGTAGATGAAGGAGTTATGGGTACTGAACCCAATACTGTATCACTACGTAGGGAAATTCCAATTCGGGACTACAATGACAATCCACCTCAATTTTTGGGCAGACCATACCGTGCCACTATATCAGAAAAATCCCCCATTGGAACAAAACTTTCAATTACACCTCCAATCACAGTCATTGACAAAGACGAAGGAATCAATTCAGAGCTGACCATTTCATGCTTTTCCGATTTAGCCACAGATGTATTGAATAATTGTGATACTTTCAATATAGACACCGAAAAAATATCAAATGGAAATTACACGGTAAATATTTCTATAAGGAAATTACTGGATTTTGAAACAAGACCATCTTACATTCTTACTCTCATGGCACGAGACGGAGGTCTTAACAACAGGCTATCAGCCCAAGCAACAATTTCTGTCAACGTTATTGATGTTCAGGACCAAATACCTATTTTCATAAATGCTCCCTATTCGGCAACATTAAATGAAAACACTCCAGAAGGAACGTCTGTCATGACAGTAGCCGCAATTGATGGAGATACACAAAACCCAAGACCAATACTTTTGTCAATTGAAAATGACATTAAAGGTCATTTCAAATTGATCCCTCAAGAAGACGGGAAAGCAATAATATCAACAACAAATATTCCACTTGACCTGGAAGACCCAACTATATCCCAGAACGGAGGAGTATACACTTTTAATATAAAGGCAACAGAAATGATAAACAACGAAGTTCCTGGAGATAGTACAATAACACAAGTAACAATTTTGCTAACTGATGTTGATGATAACCTGCCCTTATTTAATCAAAATCAGTTTGAAATAACTATCCCTGAAAATTTGGAGTACGACACACCTCTACCTGGTCTAGAAGTTGTTGTTACAGATAAAGATCTTGGGAAAAATAGTCGTTATAATTTGTCATTAAGAAACATTGAAAATTCAGAGAATGTCTTTATGATTAGCCCGACTTTTGGAGAAGGAAGAACTCCTTTGGTTATTAAAGTAAAGGATTCCAGCAAATTGGATTTTGACATTGAAGATGAAGAAAGAAAGAAATTTATATTTGATATTGTTGCCTCTGTAAAAGATGAGGAAGTAGCTTCCACACGAATCAACGTTCTTCTGGATGATGTTAATGATAATGCCCCGATGTTTGATCAACCCACTTATAATATCGATGTTAAAGAAAATGTAGAACAAGGCATGAAAATAGCCGATATTCAAGCAACTGATATCGACTCTGGAAAATTCAAAGAAATTTCATATATTCTGAGAGGATTCGGTTCGGAGAACTTTTACACAGATATAAAGACAGGAGGAATTTACGTCAAGAAAGCTTTGGATTATGAAGAACAGAAAAGTTATAGTATGACTTTAGTAGCAATTGATGGCGGTGGTAAAGAAACTGTTGCAAACCTTTTTATAAATGTCATTGATGTAAATGACAATCACCCTTTCTTTGAAGCTCTGGAATATACCCGAACTATTCGTGAAGGAGCCACAAGTTTTGAGCCCCAATTTGTAGTACGAGCTATTGATTTAGATGGTCCCACACAAGGGGGTGGAAAAATCTATTATAACATTGATTCTGAAAATAGTATTTCTGGTCATGAATTTTCAATAGACCCTGATTCTGGAGAAATTAAGATAATAAATCGAGTCAGTTCAATGGACACTGAACGAGGTCAATACGAATTGATAATAAGTGCAAGAGATTACGGAAATCCGCCATTGTCAAATAACACTCGTGTTATTGTAAGAGTGGGAATCTCTGGAAATCAGAGGCCTATATTCAAAAACACGATCAACTATAAAAATAAAGAATTGCCTGGACCACAAACTTATCGAGTTGCCATTCCTGAAAACTCTAAGCCAGGAGATAATGTAACACAAATTCTGGCCACCGATCCCGATGGAATAGATGCCCTTCTACAGTATCGCATAGTTGGATCTAATGATAATTTTGTAATTAATGAAACAAACGGCCTTATAAAGGTTTCTTCGGAAGCTCGATTAGACAGAGATTCATACGCCGATAGTTACGTCATTGTTGTTAATGCTGTCGATGCAGGATTCCCAATACCAGAAACCGGAACTGCTACCGTTTTAGTAGCAATTGATGATGTCAACGATAAACCACCAAAATTTAGTAAGCAATCGTACTCTGCTTATGTTTCTGAACGGACACTTATTGGATCAAAAGTACTTACAGTTCAAGCAACAGACCCAGACATGAATTCCGATTTGAAATATTCCATTATTGAACCAATCTCTGCCACCTCAAAAACTGGCATTCAATTCAACAATACCAGCCTTTTTGATTATAAAAACGCTTTGATTATTGATTCCAAAACTGGAGATATAATATTGAATCAAAGCCTTAACCACAATTTGGTATCCATGATCATGATAACAGTGAAAGCCCAAGATTTAAATGCAGCATTTAATGTTGAATCACAGGTTTCAACTTCAGAAGTAACATTTTACATACAGTCTTTCAAAGAAATCGATCCTATTTTCAAGAACAAAGGTTGGTCCAGTAGTAATTCAATGATAAACAAGATTGTCAAAGAAGAAATTCCAATCGGAAGTTCAATCTTACAACTTCATGCAGAAGATCCAGTTACTTTAGCCCCAATTAGATTTTACAGACTCCTAGAACGAGACCCATTGAATTTGTTTGAAGTTAGAGAAGGAACAGGTGAAATAATACTAACTCAACGACTCGATTATGAGAGTTTAAACTCACCTTACTTTAATCTTACTGTTCAGGCTCTAAATCTCGAAAACAATCGTCATAGTTTGGCAATTATCAATATTACTATCCAAAATGTAAATGACAATGATCCGATTTTCACCAGTAAAGTTTATAAAGCCACTATTTTGGAAAGTGCAAAATACCCAGAAAAAGTAGCTACAGTTTTGGCTCATGATAATGATGCTGTGAAAACGGAAACCGATAAGATGTTCGGATTTTCTGAAGTGAGATACTCAATTTTTGGACAATATTCCCAGTTCTTTATTATTAACAGCACTACGGGTGAAATATTTATTGCTCCAAACCAAACCCTTGACCGTGAAAAACAATCAGTAATGCGATTTAATGTTGAAGTTCAAGATACTCCTCAATATCCTACAGAATCTCGTAAAACTATATCAGAAGTCGTAATAGACATACTAGACGTAAACGACAATCCCCCAAAGTTCTCTACGGATATGTTCTCTGCGGTAATTCCAGAAAATGTCCCAGAAAATACCTTCGTTATAAATATAACTGCTACAGATCCTGATGAAGGACCGGGTGGTGAGGTGTTTTATGATTTTTTCAATGAAGGAGAAGCATCAGGTTTATTGAAAATGAATAGACAAACCGGGATGATAACAACAAAAACACAACTTACAGGAAAAGGACGCTCAGAACCTTACGAAATAGTTGTGAGAGCTCAAGACAACGGTTCTAATGTACCAAAACAGGAGTCATTTTACTCTGATGTTAGTTTAAATTTATACATCGGCGATATAAGCAGTAACGATGGAGTTCCCTTCTTTATCGCTCCGAAAATCGGTCAAATAGCTAATATTACAGAAAACTCTGTTCCTGGATCACCAGTTTTCCAAGTTATTGCAAGCGATCCTGATAATCCAACAACTATGAGCGGAATGCTGCATTATCACATACAAAATGATACAGAGGACGCAAGTGCATTTAAAATAAGTGAAAGTAGTGGTTTAATTACCACAAAATATCCCCTTGATAGAGAGACTAAAGCTTCTTATAATATCATTATTGAAGTAACAGATCGAGGGCAACCCCCTCAAGCTGTAAGCAGAGTTTTACAAATCAATGTTTTAGATGTTGATGATAACGAACCACGATTTGTGAGACATGAAGATGATCCTCCGATCGAAATAGCCATGTTAGAGGAACAGGCAGCTGGTTCTGTAATTGGGAATATAACTGCTCTTGACGAAGATATTGATGATAACGGAGCTATTGATTATATAATAACTGAAGGAAACCAGGAAAATCTATTCAAAGTAACTCGAACCAGCACCAATATTGGTCTAATTTCTGCAAACGATAAATTAGATCGAGAAATTCAAGAGTCTTATCTTCTTACAATAAAATGCTTAAAATATAAATCAACCACAAATAAGGTCTCTAGCCCTCATTACAATGCCAGAGACTTCTCAGAAATACAAGTCTTGATAAAGCTTATTGACATTGACGACCATTTACCAGAGTTTATTCCTGCTAATATAGAAATGGGAATCAGGCACAATATCCCAGCAAATACGTTAATTACATCCATATTTGCCAAAGATGCTGATCCTACTGCAATGCCAATTCTTTATCAAATCCAAAATATAAGTTACATACCCCAGTTCTATAAAAGAACCGTTCAACCCGTTTCGTTAAATGGTATTTTTTCTCTAAACAATAAAACCGGTGAATTTAGGACATTAAAGCCATTACACGATTACGTTGATGGATATTTCCTAATCAAGATCATGGCAAACAACTCGGATAAACCAAATAGATTTCAAGAAAGCTCGTTCAAACTGTTCATTATTCGGGATAAATCGCTTTTAAGATTCACATTTGCAAAGCCACCCATCGAAGTACGAGCGTTTATTGACAACTTTAGTACAGATCTTCAAAACAAACTACAGCCATCGGCTTTAGAGCTCCACATGTTTGAGCCGGAAGTCCTAATGCGATCAGACCACAGCCTAGATTTTAGTTCAACATCCACATGCTTTCAATTATCCCGTCATGGATCAGCATTATCGCCTCAACGAATGGATAAAATCCTAAACGAACCAACCTTACTCAACAATTTAACTGAGGTGTATGTAAAATATGCTGTCAATTCTTTAGAGCCGTGTTCGGTCTACCGAAGAACTGTTACAAGTAGTTTGATGAGCTCTTCTGGAACTTATCTCGTGATTTTGGCCGCTCTTATTGGTATCGTCGCATTGATAGCTACATGTACAACATGCTGCATTTTTAAAAAGTGAGTAATATTGTTTATATTTCAAATATGAAGATTTGTATTTTAATTAACCAATTATTTCAGACACAAACATAACAATCAATTGTTATCTAATCAACAAATTCCATCGGAGCCATTTGTAATATCTCAAGGAGCCTTATATTCAGAGCCAGTTTATGGACCTTTGTAAAAATATATTTATAATTGATGTATTTATTTGTCGAATAGTAAAATTTATATTATAATACTATTCTATTTTATTTCAATGCCATGTTTTTATTTTGAATTAGGTGAAATTAAAAAAATATGAATTTACTACATAATCACGATCATCGTCTAAAAATAATTTGCAATAGGACATCATTTCTATCTGTCTCGTGGCCGATGTGCTAACGCATCCGGCTGACTCTTCCGAGTCAAGGGTTCGATGCCTGGGCGGGTAGGATTGACTGGGTCCTTTTTCAACTGGTCTAGGTGCTATTAATTGACTAATAATACACTGAAAACAAAAAGTCACCGAAATGTCGAAAACCCGTTGGTTGATATTGAGACCACCATGTTCCTTACAGGAATTGAAAGGGAAAATTTATTTAGTACATCATTTCTCATGCTTCCTTGGCTAGGCGCCGCTCCTTTCGGAGCATAGGGCATCAAATATTATATCATTTAACTGGTTATTTTTTTAGAATTTTATACAAAAAAGGATAAAATTTGTATTCATCATTAACAATAACTTGATCTATTTCAAATAAACCATCAATCATACTTGAAATCAACTATCATTGACGCATTAATGAAATTTAAATAAATCTGCTTTGATTNGGCATCAAATATTATATCATTTAACTGGTTATTTTTTTAGAATTTTATACAAAAAAGGATAAAATTTGTATTCATCATTAACAATAACTTGATCTATTTCAAATAAACCATCAATCATACTTGAAATCAACTATCATTGACGCATTAATGAAATTTAAATAAATCTGCTTTGATTGTATCTCCTATCAGAACTACACAAGTCAATTTGATTTTGATTGATTATGATGAATTAGTGCATGCCGCAATTGTATTCAGAGATTTGTTCCTGTGCCCTGTTTACAACAGTATTACACTTTATAACTTGCAATCTTCAATTAATCCAGCCAAAGTACCTAACTGAACACGAAGCAGTACAATAAAATAAATAAATAATGGATACTGTTTATATTTGCTTAAAGTTTAATCCTTTAATCGCTACATCATCGACCTACTTAAAATAACGGGTGAAATTCAAAATAAATTCTACAACCCCTTTTTTAACCCCTCAAATTGTTAAATTTGACACAATCCCTTTATAGTTGAAATTAAAAATTATCTCTGGTTGTTGGATTTCACAATTTAACACAGATCACGAATTTGTTAAATTTGAAAACTGTAAATAATTTATAAAAAATTGTTTAAAAAATAACCTTTTCTAGAAAACTGTGCGAAATGATTTTTTTCTTCATAATTTAAGAAGCCACACAAACAAATGTTAAGCTAGAAAAATCCACCCCTTTACAATTTAATGCTAACTAGGTAGAGGAAAGGGGTTGCAAAATTATTTTACAAGTAACTTTTGATAAATGAATATAAAAAATAGTTTCAAAGTCGACCTCATTAAAAATGTTCAAAAAATCGTTTGAATGGATTTTATTCCCCTATGGATCTGATTTCGGGGTGCCTTTTCAAACAGGCTAATAAAAAATACATTTAGATGAAAAGCTCTTATGTGAGAAACAATGTAGATTACCCTTTAATCGTGTAGAGCATCAGTTGGATGAATCAATTCAGGAAATAGTCAACCCTTAAACCATAAAAACTGACTCAAGGATCAAATGTAGCACTCTAATTTATGGCAAAATTATGCAAAATATTTCCCTGCCGAACTGGGCGCGCTAACGATCTATCTGTAAAGAATTTAAATTTGAATACTTTTTTGCTCTTAACGAAAAGGTCATAAATTAGTTTGTTTATATTCTGATTCGAAATGGTAAGGAAAATTTAGATTTGGCAATAAGCATGATGAGCATTAAATAGCACGTGTTTTTTGCAATCTACTAATTGTGATCTTCACCAACAGATTATAACTTTCCCCCAAGTAACAACTGAACAGGACGCTAATTAATTCAATTTCCCTAAGGAGACGATTGAAATCTATTTATTACAAGTACATTACTCGGATGGTAAATTGACACACACCCTTGGTATCTCAAATTCATCTACCATATGGAAATTAATAAAAACGAAGAAATACCCTCTTTACATTAACGAAAATTCAATCAACTTAAAATGTCACCAAGTATCATAATCAATGCGGATTTTAGTTGCCAAAAAAGTTATTCCATTCTCTTCTAAATTAGCAAGGCTTTATTAAGATGAATCACACGGTCCAGCTGTTTCTTTTTAAAAATTAAAAACAATAAAGCATAATACTATAATCAATTTCTGTATAAATTACAACATAACGGACGCATTTGAAAATAAAAATAAGCCACTTCCATCATACAAAAAAACATTTCACCGTTTGGGTGATATTTTAAATACATTTCTTTCTTATCTGATAATTCATATTAAAATTCAGTAAATTCTCCATTCACAAGTGTTCTACAAATATCAAAATCGTTACATTTTTCGTCTGGTAAAACAATTGTACAAATAGACCCAACTTATTTACAACGCATATGGTGGCTCTTTTCACGGAAAATGTTCATGTCAATTTGGTAACAAAGTAAATATTATAAAAAAATAATTTATTTCCAAGTTTTAAGTCAATAGTGAATACTCCAACAGTAGACATGAAATGCAATAGTCAGGTGGGACTCATTAATTAGCCACAAGTTGACAATTTACATAACTTACCTAATCTACACCATTTATAACTAAACAATTTTATTTCTTATAATTAATTTGAAATATGCTTTTTCAAAGATCATATTTCATAATAAATTATCTAAATAAATAATTGTTAACTCCCAAACCCTATTAATGACTAACCCAAAGAGTTATATAAAAATTTATGATACTTTAGCCTAAATCAATATTTAATTTTATTAGTTTGATTGAACAACAATAAACTGGTTATAATTTATAGCCCAATCTAACATCATCAAATAAAAGAGAAAAAAATCCACCGACCATCTTCGGTCTGATTAACAACCTAAAACAATTTGTTCCATGTCTTCAATTTAGGCATCTGTGTGCTTTCAACACTTTCATTTGATAACAACTGTGCAATGTATAAAATATTACCGATTTTATGCCAATTTCGCGTTACAATAATTTCCAAAGTCTAATAGAAAAAATACATATAACAAAAGGATTGCGCCTTCCAAAACATTAAATTTTCGCAGTCGTATCGAATTTTTGGCAATTATTGGATTTTATTTCGAAAATTTGCAACATAGAAAGGGTGCATTTACCCCATTTACTACCCATGCAATGGAAAGTAAAAAGTCGTTACAAATATGGTTGGTGTTTAAAAATCATATCGTCAATTCGTTTCCGTGATCGCTATTGATATGTTGATTCTAGAGGGTAAATTACCTGTTGAAGATTCGACAGTTGACCAGTTGTTTATTGACTTATTTTCCGGCCACCCGCACAAAGTTATAACGTCATATTGTAGAGCCATAAAGTGCTATGCGCATGGCAATCTGTGCTCAGCGTTCCCCTTAAATGATTGGTCGTGCGATATCATTTTGGAACCCCTATCCGAAAACCAACAGTTCTCTCCTTTTAGGTCTGATTTATAGTTGATAAAAGGGACGCACTGTTTCACCTCAATGCAGTCGAATTTCAGCCGAGGATCTGTGCACACCGTAATTAAAGTACCTTCTGTTAAAGATTCGTGTTTCTGAGGAAAAACAATGAAACTGTTTACGAATTAAGGGATTCCGGAATAATGTCCTACTATAGTGGTGGTTTTGATGATAACTCCTTCGATTTCGCCGAATCGATTTCCTCGTCAGATGACAGTGGTTATGAGAAAAGTTTTGAGTGCAATGGCAAATATTCACCTTTGAAATCGTGCACTGTGAGAAAATTGGACTTTGGTCTGGAATCGCCAGGATATTGCCAAACCAATGGCATTGAATATAATGGTCAATTGACTGTTCGTGATTGTGAAATAAATAAGTTCAATCCTGGATCAACATCAACACCATCAAAGGATAACAAACCAGTGAAACCCAAACGGAAATATGCCGTCGGCAAAAACAGAGTTACACGATCCCGGAGTCCTACCCAAGTGATCAGAATCAAAAGATGCAGACGGTTTGTTCATTTCTTTACCATCTACCATTTATATTTTAAAATCTAACAATTAAATTGACTTTTATTTATTTATATTATATCACTCCTTTTTAGTAATATTTATAATTTAGTTGAATTGATGAAAAAACACAAATAAATTTAAATGCTAATTATTATTGTTATTACTCGTATAAAACAAAATAATTATAATGGAACAGATTGAATCTATAAATAAGAGAATTTAAAAAAAATTCAATGTTGAATATAGCACAGTTCGTTTCAATGGTTAACATATGAAAAGGATTAGTTAAGTCATTTATTTTGTGAAGACAAATAAATTCTAAAATTTGATCTTATTTCCAGGATGAAAGCAAATGACCGGGAAAGGAATCGTATGCATACCTTAAATGAGGCCTTGGAACGACTGCGATTGGCTTTGCCTACTTTTCCTGAAGACACTAAATTGACCAAAATTGAAACTCTCAGATTTGCACACAATTACATATTTGCTTTGGAGCAACTCTTACAAAATGATGGTTCAATAAATTTCGATTTGGAAAAACTACAAAGTGTTACCTTAAGTGGAGAAAGGATCACAAAAGAACTCTTTGAAATGCTTTTCAACTCGAAATATGCACAATCAACAGGAGGCTTTACCAGGGACTCCGACTTTTATCACAGCTATAATCATTATTTAAGTTCTCATCCTCAAACATCAAACCACAGCTTCAGTGAGTCTCAAACAAAGGAGCGCTATGACATCTTCAAGAACGCATTCGACACTGCCAGCAATTTCCATCGCAATCAACATCCAGTTTATCCTACTTCTCAATCGCGACCCGAGTATACGGCATCAGAATTAAATACATTTAATTATGGTGAAAATAATCAATTTGGAGATACCAGTGATTTAGATTCTAGTTTAAACTATACAAATAACTGTTCTATAAAGCCATATCAAAACAGCAGCTACTTCGCTCAAACACCGCCTTGGACAGATCCCAATGACATAGGTAATTTCCAGTATTTACCCATAACGTAAATATCAATTACTCGTTCTATTAAAATAATTTTGAGATTAACATGTTAAAATGTACTTGCAATACAAGATCTGTTTAAAATATGCAATTTTTTAAAATCTCTTGTATTGCAACTGAAATTTGGATTTTTTAGAAAGTGTTACCCTAAAATTAATGATCATTGTTAAAGTCTTAACTCAATTTGAATTATGAAAAAGTAATAACTAAATGCATTATTTATTATATTTTTTTTTTAATTATACATCTAACAAAAAATATTTTAAATAATGGAATGTTAAAATTATAATTCAAATTGAAATTGCTAATTTAATTATTCCTTGTTACTGCAAGTCAATTTCAAAATGTATTTAACTTTTGTAAGGAATTCACTTGTTTTAATTATCACAATAATGTAATTAGCATAAAATATACTATGAACAAACTGCAAATGTAAACGAATCTAGTCATCTTTTGCAATTAAGCATAAATGAAATATTAATGTTCAGTTGCGAATTCAAAGATTCCTTCCAAATTATTATTAATAAAACATAATTAAAATGTTAACAATTTGTTTAAATTCTAGATATCAAAAATTATAATGCAAAAGAGTATTAATGGAGGTTTGTATAATGAATAACAGTCTTATATCTTTTATACAATTCTGTTGAAAAATGT
>JXOV01041614.1:0-20376 GCA_001014945.1 Clogmia albipunctata
CCCGTAAATTTTACGGGGGAAATCTTGTTGAACATAACTACGAAACGCAAATCAATGTCAAAAAGTAAACTTTTCGATAAGGGATTGTAAAATTATAAATATCTTCTTCCAAAATCTTAAACTAATAAAGAAACTCCTTCCGGCCAATTTTATAATTTTAAACTGTTAAGCTAAAATAAGTTGTGTTCAGTGTTATTTATTGTATTCTTTTATTAATATGGGAAAAGTTTTAAATTTCTATTTTTTTCGATCGTTTATGCTTAACATTTCTTGAAGATAAATCAATGAGTCTGAAATTTTTCTAAAATTAATATATTTTTATAAAACTAAACAAAATTAATTAAAATGTTTTGAGTAAATGATTGAATTTCCGTTGGATAGTTAAATTTTTAACATTTTAATGCTTTGTTCTTTTCGATTCATTTATTTTTATTAAAAATAAAGTAAAATTTCACCACAAAAAGTATTTATTTAATAGAAAATGTATAAACAGGAGTTTTAACGTTAAAATGTGGACTTTCAAATTTATTTTCTTTGAACGTTTTTGTACTAAACTGAAAAAGCTACACTTTCAAAAGCTTCCATGTTCCTCATTTTCGAAATGCGATGAAGCTTGCATTCCTGGAATGTTGCGCGCGCACTCCACATTCCATCAGAGCGGTCCGTTCAATTTTACAACTCCATGTTCCAAAAGTGGTATGTGAAAAGTTTTCTCTCGGGCTAGGAAAATCGATGAGAAATTTTGTACATTTCATTAATTGGACTAATTTTAATGTGATTATGTTGGCGTTTTCGTGTTAGTTAAGGTATCCGTTGTGCTGACTGTGTGTAGTGCCAAGTGGAGGATTTAGAGTTTAAGGCAGAAGTGTAGTGGTGGTGGGAAAATGGGGCGCTGCTAAAATCGGTCCCTGAAAAAGTGACAACCAGATAACAATCAATGGATGTCTGTGTGGAGCCCGTCTGTCAGCATGAAAGGGAACGTTATCCGTGCTCAGAGTGACTGAACGAGCTGGGAATTTATTGATCGGTGGTTGTGGTAGTGGTGTCATTGCTGCCTTTACTCTATTGTACAGCAGAAGAGGAGTAGGAGAAGAGGATTGTCGCGTGAAAGTCACAGCCACGTTTGTGCAAGTGCTTATTGCAACAAAACCCAGTGATATGGTGGACCGGTGTGGCGGTGTTGACTACGATAAGGACGGAAAAGTCATTACCGACTAGGAAACTAGGAAATTACACTGCTCTGGTAGGGAATTATGAGCTCGGAAGGGGCACCGCAAAAAACCGAAAATGTAGAGGACTGGCAATCGGGAATGACAACGACGGAAGTGGCTGCAGCACCGATACAACAGGCTGGTCAGACGAAGCACGGACAAAGGCTGCAAAAACAGCGCCAGTTGGGCCCCGCACCAATCGCCTCCTTTGAGGATATTTCGGACGAGGTGAGACAAAAAGTATGTATCTCACCACTTCTCTACTATTCTATTTCACTCTCTATTGTATATACCTCCACAACTGCATGCCCTATGCCTTTTCTAACCTCCCCCACCCACAATTTCTCACCCAAATTTCAACTGAATATTAGTCGCTGCTCTGTTTATTCTTCCCCATTCTTCTGCCTAGAAATGGGGTATTCACCTGCTGAAGCCCGCCAAAGCTCAATGAAATAACAATGAAGGAATGCCCACTGAAACGACACTTTACAAACACCTAATGACATAAATATAGGAATTGATAGTATTTGCTCTAAATTTAATTGATACAGAATGAATTTGATATTTGCTTTCACTAGAGAAATTAATTACAAAGATAAAAATAAACTGATAATAAGTATTTTATATTGAATGCCTACATTACACAATAATTCTATTTATTTATTATCAAAACGGTTTTTAACGAGATAAGAAACAGATTCTACACTCAAGCAAGACATAAATTTGTCTGCACTTTCAAAATTTATGTAAAACAAATTTTAAAAAAAATTGTATTTGACAGTTTTACGGACGGATTAAAATTGTACATTTTTTTACTCAAAATAGCGTCGAAATTTTTACTTTGAAACAAATTTATTCGTAGATTATGACTTTCTTTTTTCTTCTATAAATTTTCCTTAATGCGATGAACATATTAGAATTTAATATTAACTTCAAATCACTAAAATAGATTCGATTTACTTATTTGGTTGGAAGAACCACTTAACAAAAAACCATTCTAGTTCTAAGGGGGAAGTATTTCCATTTAATATCACAATCTTAATTTGTATTCGTTCGTTGTATATTTATGTATAACTAAAAATAATCCCATAAATATAGACTTGATACGAACGAGCAAAATTGATTTTTATATCGATGTTCGGAGAGATTCCATTTTGTCCTTTTCTCTATTTTAATTAAAGGGCTGGTGAATACAAGACAAATTGAATAATTAATAAGGGTATTAAAAATACGTCACAACTCTTTTTTCGCCCTGAGAATAATGAATACCTATGCAAATGAATTGGATTATTTCTATTCGGAAATGTCCTGTTACGTCTAGATTTAACGACAAGCATGTCTTATAGCTATATGCCTGTTGTTGAGCTGTATAACATGTCTAAAAGTGGCTTGCTGTTTTTGGTTACAACGTCCTCTTTCGCAGAGAGAAAGGGGTAGTAAATTCGAATTGAAATCAAACCTAATGACTATCAAGACAATACTGTCGCAAAAGTTTTTTCGGAATGGGTTTTGCCAAGTGCTCTTTTCCTAGTCTAGGTCAGGTCGAGACGGACGCGCGCGTCATCAATGGAAAGCCACAACAATGGGGAATACGAGGTAGACTTTTGAATCATGTATGTGCGAGGTGGGCGCTACTCTTCTACGAAGCCAACACGAACTGCAGCCGGCAATAATAATTCCTCGGCCAATGACTCCCAGTCAAATGAAATGGCACCCTTTATCAACAACAGTAGTACCTGAACACTGTATTCAGATCCCATTTATAAGTCGTTGCTTCAGGGGAGTGATACAACCATTCAAATTTATAGAACACTTTAAGCTTTTTAAAGTGAAAATTTCAAATCATTCTGAGAACTCTATTCAAAATGTGATTAGAGAGGAGAGAGAATACCTCCTGAATTGTGAATAGGGCTGCAGAATTGTACTGCTTTATTCAATTTAATTAGTTTATTATCAGACTGCATTCAACTCCTGGATGGATGGTCCAGATTGAGAGCTTTATGATCAAATTCTATTGAAATTGAAATTTTGAAGCAAAGCTCATTATGAATAAACGCTTAATATAATGCAAAATTTCGTATTCTACATACATTAGTTGATTCTCAGAATTAGAAGACATTATAATTATCAATTTCTTTAATTTTATTCAATTTATTAGTCTTCCTGATGACACATTTCATCTTTTAATTCCACATTTTGAGACATTAAATAATTTGGAAAAGACTTGCAAATTCCCCATAAGTACAAATAATAATAAATTGTAGGAATTTTTAGAAATACAGCGACAACATTTAATTACATAACAATTTTAACATGTTCTTCATTAGTTTATTCTTAGAATTAGGAGACAATATAATTATAAATTTCTATATAATTTTATTCAATTTATCATACTTACTGATCATTCATTTTATCATATTTATACCACATTTGGGACATTAAATAATTTAAACAGATTTTCAAATTCTCTTTAAATAAAGATAATAATAAACTGTATTAGTTCTTAGAAATATAATTAAGATATAACGTGTTTGTATGAAGATGGCAACATTTAATTACATCATCATTTTATAATAATATTATACCGTCATATTCGTTTTCACGTTTCAAAGCGAATGCTAATAAAGTGATAATGTTGAGTAATTCAATTATTTTAACTCACTCGTAATACAATTAAGCTGAGATGCTCCACTATAAAAAGTACAATTTTCAATATATCATTCCTTCCTCGTACTAACTCAGTTTATGAATTATTTCCAAGCGATATGAAGCTATCTTTTGAAAGAAGATTCATTTATTTACTTTAAGATTTAATTCCATATTGTTTATGATCATAAATTACAATAAAATTTGAGTTATATCCTTCTCGTTATTAGTATATGACTTTATCAACAATCTCTATAATAAGACTATCAAAATGAACAAACTACAAAAGGATTTAAATTGTATTTATTTGCAAGTAACTTGTTAAAGTTCTTGGACCTAATTTGTAACAGAAGCTTGATTACACTTTGTTAAATACGTAATAAAAAGGATGTTTTATAAATAAAGACTTTGGATAATTACTTTTCGGGTTATTGACATGCAACTCCGTTGTTAAGAGGATAATTAAAAAAGAAACTTTGTAGTCAGACAAAGGATTACAACATGTGCTATAAAA
Organism: Clogmia albipunctata; assembly: GCA_001014945.1. Taxonomy (NCBI): domain Eukaryota; kingdom Metazoa; phylum Arthropoda; class Insecta; order Diptera; family Psychodidae; genus Clogmia; species Clogmia albipunctata. The sequence continues at coordinate 4,372 of JXOV01041614.1, forward strand.
CTGTGAAAATGGACACAACTGTATAAACTACAAAGTATGTTCGAAGTAGCGGTTTTACTAAACAACAGACATTTTATTCTATTTTTCAACCTAAATAACTTATGATTAATGATGATGACCACAGAGTGATGTAAATTCGTTCTAGTCCAGTTCCTTATAAATTAATTTATTTAAATAATATAACAATTTGTCATTGGTCAATTTAACAAGACAAATGGTTCACGAGACGTTTGCGGATACATCCGATTTAAAATGGAAGTTGAAAATATTCATTATTTATAATATTACTTTTATTCAACAAATTATGTAGTTATAACACTCTTATTTATATGATATTAACTTATAAACACAGCTATGAAAATTGAAATTGATTGGAACAAAAATGCAGACAATTAAATGAAAGGTTTGTAAGAAATGTATTTTTCTTGTGAACCATTTTTTGGTAATAAAGTTTGATATTAAGAGTTTTGGTTTTAAAAATTGAGTTTTAAATTGGTTTTTAATTATATAAATGGTTCGCCTTTTTCAGATGGACAGTTCAAGTACGGAGAGCCGTTTACCTGAAATTCGAGAACAAGTCGAAGGACATGGCCAACCAGATTCGATGACTTCTTCAATACAAAAGCAAATGACTCTAGATGTTAATCCACAAGCAACGCCAAGAATAGACATAAGCAGAGCCAGTAGCTCATCCCAGCACGAGGACAGTCGTGATAGTAGCCCGGAAAACGTATTCGAGCAGGTGAGAGGAGGAATTCAGAGCCGTTTTTGGTTCCGTTACAGTCAATTAAAATGATTTCCGACTTGTCTTTATTTACTGTTCGTTTATCTCTCTATTTCTCTCTCTTTTCTCTTCCTTCTCTTCTTACCACCACCCACCTCTGAATAACCCTATGTTGACCACACACCAATTATATTATCTCTCAATATTCTGTTGGATCGTTCGTGTTGCCACTACTTTTTCGTTTTGGAATGCCTGAATGAATGACTATCGACCACCACCTCTTTCCTCTGTATCCCCGCGAAATGGATAAAACGACACCAACGCCATCAAATCAACAGATTGGGACGGGTACGTTACAAGAAAGTGCCATGGAGCTCGGATTCCGAGAGGATGGGACTCTCGATTTGCGCAGCTCCACCGAAGAACTGTACTTCATGGAACCAGAAAAACAGCCTCTTCAACAAGCACAGCCACAGGTTATTAACAAAAAAACAGCTCGTCTCTTGATAGATAAATGTTCCTTTTGTTCGGGCAACAATTATTATATTATACTTCCACGTTGTCCGAAATGCTTTTTCACTAAATTTTTATTCTTTTAACGTTGCTGTTTCTGAGACATGAAGAATTATAAATAATCGTTCTTATTTTATTTGCGACCCCAATTTAAGCTTGACAGGATTGTCTCGTGCAAATGATTCTTTATTCATACTTTTACAATATTCATTGAATATGTCATCAAGTTGTTTCAGTAAAAATTCAAAAGATACTTTCATAAATAATTAAGCTTTAGTCATTTTAAATTGATCGAATTAGATTGGGATGAACAATTTGTATGTCTATTGTCATATGTAAACGTACATTTTATTGCAAAAATTCATAAAAATCCAATAATTTAACTAAAACACACACCAATCAAAATCATCTCATCATTTTCATAAATTTGAAAAGGACAAGGTTAAGATTTTAATATGAAGCTAAATATAAATAATTGAGTTTTACTATTACTCAAAAAAAACTTTATATATATATATATATATATTTATATAAAAGCAAGCTGTTTTAAATTCACTTTACTTATAGAAAATGAAAGTTAATATTTTAAGAATCCACTATACTCGTTTAACTAAAATAACTTGGTTTTTATATTGAAAAGGCCAAAAAGTTAATCAGTTCAATATTTTTAAATAATAGTAATTTATACTCAGAGATATAATAAGACGAAATATTATTAAGTACTATGTTCCTTTAAAAACACGTGCGTAGCGAATGTGTTATAACTTACAGATAAACAAATTGTTTATAGAGCTTATTGACTCTATTATAAAAAGACGTTGTATTTTATGCAAAATAAGACACAAATCATTGCTTTTTTAAAATACAAGTTACTTCCCAGAAATTTTTATTATTGTTACATTTCTAAAATTTAAGTGATGTAAGTAAGGACTGGTTTATAATGCCCCATTTTTTGCAAATAGGAAATATTTGTGACTACTGACTCGCCACCTCGTCTTGTATAAGAAGACGGAAAGACAAAGAGTCCCTATTATCTCTTTCTTTTATTTAAATAATCGTTTTTCATTCATATCGAACTATCAATAGTTTCGAAGAGAGATTTCTATACGATGTTTTGATCATTTTTATAAAAATCTTTGCCACGGACTCACAATTAAATATTTTTAAAAAAAAACTCTAATATAAATAATGCACTAAATTAATTTATATTTAATTAATAAATTTAACACGTTAAATAAGTTGTTAAAATTTTTGTATTAAAAAAACCACCAGTTTTTTTTGTATATTTATGTATGACAGGAAATAAACTTGGGTAGAACAATGGAAAGAAAAGTATTTTAATTTAGCTTTTAAAAGTTTTTTATCATTTATACAAATTCAACAAAAGTTTAAAAAATAAAAAAAACACGAGACTTTTCTAAAAGCACATTGTCAAAATCAGTCTTTGAAATTACTAATAATTAATTATCATATCCTTTTATAGTGTCGATCACCGGTTACTGTAAAGATAGACGACTTGCCCCAGAACCAGAGGAAGGATTCGGTCAGTTCAGAGGTAGCTGCTTTGCTGTGCATTTCTGGTCGTACTAGCCGGATTTCTAGTGTGGGCAGTCAGGGTTCAGCAGCCAGTCGCCTGTCTGCCATTTCAGGTATTTCCAGGTCTCCTTCGCCACATCGAATGCTTCTCGAGACTTCCTTCTGCGGACCAAAGCCCGTCGATTCCGTCTTAGACACGGGTCTGATTTCGAGCGTAGAACCACAAACGGCCGAAGCACTTGAACAGATGATTTTAGCGCGGAATCACGACCCAACGCAGGTGATTCTTGCCGAGGGGATCAACATGCCCGATCCCGTGAGTAGTACTGGGTCGAGGCCGAAGCGACAGCCTAAAGACAAGCCCAGTTCTGGGTCGACATCAAGAACTGCCAAACAGGCCAAGGCGCCACCCGAAGTCAAAATTACGAAACCTCAGAGCACTGTTTCGAAAACGGGAGCACCTAAACCGATTGTGGGAAAGACCCAGAGCGGGGCAGAGTATATCAGGATAAAATTAAAGCCCGATCACCTGTACGAAGACAACGGATTAGGTGAAAACGAAAAGGTACTAGACATTCCTCTAGAGGAAGCAATACGAAAACCAGCTACGTTAAATATTCGCCAAGGCCAGGCAAAAGCGGAAGAGAAGAAAGCGGAAAAGTCTGGATCTTCTCCGAAACCAGCCAGGCACATTTTCTCACTGGGAAAAGACTCTGGTAGTCGTTCACCATCCCCCGCAACTGTAGTTTCCTCCCGAAAGAATTCGTTCTGCTCGCTCTTCAAATTAAAAGACAATACAGCTCCGGATTCTCCAACAGCTCTACAAGCCAGAAAGAAGAGCAGTGCTTCGGCACGGGAAAATGACGAGGCACACAGTCACCGTTCTAGGTCATGTGGGAAAATTAAAGACAGTGATAAATTGACTCCTAGTCCTAGCAAACAAAAGTCTGTCCTTGGATTGTTTAAGACGAAGAAAACAGGCACCAAATCAAAATCAACATCTCCAATAGATCACGAAGACAGACACCTCGACACTTCAGCAGATATAAATCCATTTTATTCCGCGCATCAGCAGCCTAATCAAGGTAGTAAGGCAAAACTCAGATACTACGACACGCCCTTAGATGGTAAGAGTATTCATATTCCATTGCACACGCCTCCTGATGAGAAAGATTCGAAATCAACAGACGATGCCATAGCTATGTATAATAAGATGTTAGATGACCAGCTGCATGACACTGAACTAGGCAGAAGCATTTTACGGTCTCTTCATAAGGAAGTTCGAGAGCCAGACTCTAGTACCCTACCTACAAAAGCCGAAGAACCAAAGCCAAAGTCTCCAAAAAATGAAGAACCGAGGCCGAAGCCGCCTCAGAAAAATGAACTACCAAAAGTCAAGGCTTCAAAAACTTATAGAATAGAAAATCCAGACGGAAGCATTCGCATCCCCTTACGCACTCCCTCTGATGAGAAAGACCCAGCAACTGTTTGTGAAGTTCATGTGGAACGCGTTCCGGAAGTGGTCAAAGCAGCTGAACCGCCGCCGCGACATGTTGATCAGCCAAAGGTAACTGAAATGGAAAAGGAGCCAGATAAGCTTTTAAAAAACAGCAAAACTGAAATAGCACCATTACCTCCAATTTCTGTAGAAAATGTAGTAGGACCGAGTGAGATCCAGCCTCCTGAAACAGTAGTCCCGCCTCCAACTCCAGCCTCAATCACCATCCCAAGTGCCCGTGAAAAGAAACACATTTTGTTCACTACGAAAATAGGATCAGGAAGTGAAGAACAGTTATTTCAGACGCAGCTCAGTTTGTCGAAAACCGAGAGTCTTTGTAGTCCTTCTTCAGAACCGGCCGGAACTTTGGAAAGTCCACCACATTCTGTGGATTTGAAAGAAAGGCTCCATAAGGAAGTGATTATCCTCAAAGACACAAAGATCGATAGGCAGAGTTCAAGCGATGAGAAGAACAAACCAGATCCGTTTTTTGATAAAGGGAAACCATCAGCTAATGTTCAAATGCCCATAAAGGCTCACAAACACAAAGTTCATAGCACCGATAGAAATTCCATGCTCATAGAGAATATGGAAGAGATCATGGATAAACAGAAGAAAATTCACAATCTGCTTCAGAAAGAAATTGATAAGAAAGACTCCACTTCTGGTGAGGAGAACTTGATGTTTACCCCGGAATCTACTCCAGTAATTATGGAGAAAAGGAAATCAGTATCGCCAAGCAAGCAGATTTCAACTGATGATCACATTTTGTCCTCGGAAAGCGACAAAGACTCCGAGACGACAGACACGTCCAGACCGAAAAAGCACCTGCCTCGAAATCTTGCCATTGATGAGCACGAAAGCACTGGTTTGGTCTCCCAAATTTCTTATGAAGACGAGCTGCCCTACATTCCAACTACGCTGCCTGAAGAGAGGGCCGTTGGCGTTCCCCTGATCCCAATAAAGGAGCGTGCAAATATGGAAGTAAAAACCTATCCACTAGAAAGGCCTCGCTCCACAACCCCTCTCAATCCGTCATTCCTAGAAGAGTATTGCTGCACAGAGGACAATCAACCGAATCAAAAAATCGAGAAACTGAAAATATCTTTGCCCAGGAAAGATTCTAGGGAGAAAATTCAAAAACCGAAATCCCCTCGCCGAGTGTCCAACACCTCGAACAAAACCTGGTTTGAGTTTGATCAAAACCTGAAAGAGTTTGACTGCAGGAGAAACTCAGAGCCAAAAGAAGACCAACCCCCTCCTCCGTTGCCTCCACGAGGCAGCGCACCTGTACCTCCGCAAATAACAGCCACTTCAACACAATGGATCAATTTTGAGAACATTCCCGAGAAGCGAAAACCCCCCAAACGGATCACCACTGTACCTCACAAGGAGCCTACTCCTCCGCCCGAAAACGCTGTCTATCAGTATGTGAAGCCCGATGAATGTCAGTGCGAGTGCCATGAAATCGAGCGGAAGGCCTCCGTTACTCCGATCTCCATGGGCGAAGACGCAGAACCTCTACTAGAGCAAGAGAATGGAGATCTGCAAGATGGGGCCACCAGCATGAGGTTAGTTACTATTTTTTGTAGCTGGTCTTACAGTTTACAATATACTCTGTTTCTTACCCTTTCACAGATTATAGCCTGAGCGCCGACGTCGACCTCTCTAATGTACAACTGATGATACCATTAAGTTCGCTGGGTAATATAAAGAACTTAGGCGAAGAAACTGAAGAACAACCATTTGAATTCGATTTCAATGTCAGTTAAAACCCAAGTATATCCAGTTGTATGTTACAGGTAAATTTATAGTTTTAGATTTTTCAAAATGTTGAAATTAAATGTTTATTTTATGGATACAAAAATACCATAAACAATTTTTAACAACTATTCAAATATTAAACCTAGTTCAATTTACTTCCTGGAAGGTAAAGCCTTGTTAACATGTAAAATTTTCGTTTTTAATGGGCCATTATCTATCGACGTTTTACTAATTATTAATTTCAAAAGATTGTCAGTTTAATGAATTATTTTTTGAACAAAAGTTTTTATTTTAAAAATAAAAAATCGTATATTTTTTAAAACAAGCCAATAGCTGTTTATTCCATTGTAAAGAGTAAGATATGTCATTAAATTCAGTCTGAGGGCTGGCACGACTACTTTGGCAGAAAATATCCTTTTATCATGGAGTTGTTTAGGATCAATCATCATTTACGGCTCATGTTCTGGATATAACTATAAATTACGATTTTAGGATCTTGAATTAATTGTTGAGTAATTTAATCATCTTTATCTTTACTGTGGTTTGAAAGCTCAAAACGTTAATTAGCATGCAGTGACGAATTGTAACCATAATGATTTGAAGGACAATGCTCCAGTTTTGGGATTTTTAACTATATTTTTTAAAACATTTTTACGTTAAATTTTTACAATTTGTATGTCTAGTAAAAATATTAAAGTTTTATCAATGACATAATACCTTAGTCTTTCAAATGAAATAAGCAATGATTTATAAAAAGAATCGTTTTTACGATATAAAAAAAAACTTGTATTTGGAAAACCATATACATAAACCGATTTTAAACTAAACAAATAACTATTGCATATAAATTAACATTGTATCATATTGTATTTTTCTTAATGTATGTTCTCTTTTAGGACTAGTACAAGATTACTTCTCGACCAGTGGCAGCCGCGTCTAATGACTGTTCTAAATTCTGGAAGCAATTTGAAAATTAAAGACAACAAACTATTAGATATAAAACAACTAAGATAACTAACACTACAACTAATAGCTTTCCTATTCTTTTACCGGTGCAAGCGCCATTTTCTATTTTGATTCATCAACGTTGTAATCTATAATATTTAGGAACAAAAATAGATAAACCAGCTCTGATAGTAATAATGTCTAATGCGATTGATAAAGAAATATATAGATTATATACAAATCGATGTGTGGGCTCATATATATTGCAGCAAATGTTTTATTAGTTAAAAAAAATAGGCAATGAAATCTAGTCCTAAAGAATCGTTGTGGGCTCTCAAAGTTCTTGTTATTGCATCTAGGCTAAATATATACATGTATAAATTATATTTTGCCCTTCTAATTATACGACCTTGTTGAATTGTTAATACTTACTTAATCCAGAATAAAAAAATTGTTATCATTTTTATGTTCTCTCGCCCAATTGTGAAAAAAAAACGAAATGCATAATAAAGTGAATATTCACATTATTAAAATAAATTAATGTGGTGAAAAAGTAACCGTATAACAAATATTGAATTGATTAAAAATAAAAAGCATTTAAATTGTGTAAGTAGCAATAAGGGTAACCACTATTACTAATTAAAACAAACAACAAAGTATTGTTCTATAAAATTATATAAAATAAGCGTGGATATTTATGCTAATTGTCGGTTTTAGATAGTAAAAGCCATTCTCTTTCGATTTGTTAAATCTCGTAGCTTTCTCGTGTGCAGATATTTAATCAATTAACCGTTATATTTTCTATTATTAACCCTCTTTAAATAACTAATAATTTTTAAAATTTAATAAGAAAATCCCCTGTAAGACGTTTATCAAAACGAAAAATATTGTTACACGAGGTTTGTTCAAAAAGTATTTAGAATTTTTAATTTTTTTGGGAAATTTATTATTGTTGTGCTCTTTTGACGGTTTTTCTTATCGAAATTGATAACATGCCCAAAACTTCTGAAAAAGCTGAGGACACGATCCGACTGATATGCTAACATCCTAAGAAACTTCTCTCTCATAGCAATTCCACGATGATGTACAAAAGATCATCGCAGATTCTTAAATATCTTCGGTTATTGATGTGCATTTAGAGCGAGGTTCGTTTTTGGGGTCATCTCTGCAATTTTAAAAATAGTTTATAGAACCTGTAAACAGTTTATTTACCTAAAGCAGGACTTATGCCACGGTTAACATTTCAAGTGCTTTTGAGCCCCTAATAGCAACAACTTTTAGTGCAAAGTCTGCTTCTTTTTTTTTTTTAAAAAAAATAGTAAATCGCCGAATATAAAGCACGTCTTATCTTTTTATCTGTCAAAACCAAACTAACCATGCTATATACTTGAAACAAGGAACTTAACATAATATTAAATTTAGAAAAAATCCACAATCAAAATTTGTGAATTCTCGATACTTTTTGAACAAACCTCATAATAATTTTCATATACATGCTTTTTATTAAACAAATTAGAAGTAGAGAAAACTACCCTCCCACCTCAGACGTCCTTCAATTTGCCATCAATTTCGCTGTTTGATAAATTTAACGATAAGTATTAAATCACTGCCACGAGAAGACAGCGAAAGACCGAAAGAACCGTGATGTATGTTAGGGCGACTTTCCGTTCCCCCATTGAGAGCAATGTAGCTTGTTTAAATGGACCCAAATTGGAAGTTCCCTTAATATTCTTATGATACTTTATTTGTTGTTATTATTACAAAATCCTTATACATATTATTTATAACAAAATGAAAATACCAAAGTATTGGATAAGTGAATATAACAAAAGAATTGTATGATCTAATTAAAGAAATTTACACAAAATTTAAAAGAATATAAACCCGTTATCAGTCCATCCAAAACTGTAAATAGACACAATTATAAAAAAAAGAATAATTCCCATTCCACGCAGTCATGAAACAGTTTAATGAACAATATAAACTCCAATAATACAAAAACTATAAAACCATTATGTATTTACAGAAATATTAGAGAAATAAGATACCTTTTAAAACATAACTACTTAAAACATCTCATCTGTAATAAATGAACAGTTTCTCAAATTGAGCTCATCGACTTTTGTCTGGAAAAATTCATTTTTCAGGGAAAATCCATCGTCTAGAAGTCCTTTGATTTCTTCCTTTATCATCTTTAATATGACTTCTGGTTCAACGAATACATTAGCTTCGTTTCTATCGAAAACACGACTCTGGAAAAAATGATTATTATTAATAATTTAGTTTCATATATTTATAAAATAGATTGTAATTAAGAAACAAAAAAATCAAATGATTGTTTTCATCGGTAAAAAGATACAGTAAAGGACACTCAAATTAAGAATGAAATACAGGAGCACTTCAAGACATTTGGAATCTTCATAACGATGTTATGCAAAATTGGCTTAAAAATATCAAAATAATTTTAACTTATGCACTTTATGTTGCACTTAAAACATAAATATCTAAAAATGTCTCTTTTATATTTAATTCATATCAATCATTAATTATGGGACATCCTTAATAATTATTTATTGTTTTCTTAATTTTGAACTTTAACATTAAATTTGATTTTAAATCATGATAATCTTACCTCATCACTGTCGTCAATATCTTCAGTGCTGACTTTATTTTGCTTTTTGTTCATAAACTCATTCATCAAAATCAGGATCAAGATGGATATAGTCTTTTGTTTGTCCAATTTTCCGATTAAAGCTCTTGACAGCCATTTGATAAAGCGATGAATCGCGTTCAATTCCACGAAATTCAGCCCACTTATCCGATCTTCGTCTTCGACAATTGAAATCAGCCTCACTACGAATTTACAGACATTTTCCCTTATCTCAGAATCGTCATCTTGTAATAATAAAAGTACAATTTTAACGAATTTCAACAAATAATCCACATTTTCATTGACAATTTCTTGCAATAAATAATCGTGATTTATGTTGAAGAGCACCTCTGTTGCTGTCAATCGAACATTAAAGGTATTATCAATCGTTGCGAAATTGTAAGCAATGTCCAAATTGATTGGATTAGGAAATTGACTGGCATTTGCGGCATACCATTTAAATGTCGAAGCTTTCGTTTGGTAGGAGTGTTCTTTTGAGGACAGAATAAATTCCACGCTAGACAGGGATTCTAGACCGCATTGATTAAAACCAGGTAAGTAGGACAGCGTTGTCAAGGCTAGGATTTTCAAGTCGTACGATAAACTATTAGAATACTCTTGACACACCTTAGCAATCCTTTTATCGTTAATCAGTTTTTCCTTTAAGCACGCCTTTTTTTGCTCTTCCATGGCATTTACAGCAAAATGAATCCACTTGTCCAGTTCAACGTCCTCAGGAAGGACGGAATTTTCGCTGATTAGAAGTAAAACAACATTTAATGCAGCCCGTTTCAATCCAATTTTTGTAAATTTCTCTAACCAATTATTAATTATTGGTATAATTTCATCCTCGTTTTTAATTGTCAAAACGGTTAGGGCTGCAAAAGGAAACATAACCACATCTTCGCCGATAATACTCTTTTGGTTGTGATCCACTTTCAGTAAAATCGTCTCAATTTGTCGTAATCTCGAATAAAGTGGTTCAGTTATGGCAAAACGCCTTTCCTTTAGCCGTTTGCCAAGCATCAATAAAATTTCAATAACAACACCCACTAATACCATATTATCCCAATTTATCCGCAAAGCTAAGACATTGTTCCACGTCGATATAAACTCACTTTCTGCGATTTCATGGAAAGACGATTCCGACATATTTCGCAACAGTTGCTTTACCTAAAATAAAAATGATGTTATGTTATTTTCCAATATAATTATATACCTTAAATATTCAGACATTTAATTTTAAAAAAAGTAAAGAAAAGATAAAAAAAAATTAACTTTTAGTGATTCTCTTCACGTAAAATTTTTTAAATATTAATAAAGAAACTTGACTGAAAACATTTCATTAATAAAAAAACAAACAATCATAGAAAATTTGAGTTTTCCGTTCAAAGTAATCATTCTGCAAGCTCGACTAAATCTTTCTCAAAAAAGGATTGAGTTTTACGTGAAAAATAGAGCTTTTGAGTAATATACGTGTAAATTAAAAATACAAGTCTTTTAATGATATTTTATTGATATTTGGTTGTTCCGACTTTCCGTCTTCATAAGGAAACACAAAACCTAACAAAAGAATCTTTCTTAAGTTTTGTGTTTATATGAAATTTATACAAGACGGAAAACGAAACGGCTAGCCAAAATAATTTAAATTAGTTCTACAATTAAAAATTAATTATTAATAAAAATAATTCAGTAACTTACGATCAGTAGTTTGGAATGGGTTTCATTTGAATCTTTAGAGTAGGAAATAGATGGAACTGTTTTATTTATTTTGTTCCAATAAAAGTTAGTTGCCAGCAAAGATCCAATGCTTTTACCGATTAGAATCCTACTCTTCATATCTGGACAAGTAGAGCAGCTTTCGATTTTTTCTACAAAGGCATTAAATGATAGGCTGGACTCGGTGCCTTCTAAAGCAGAAGGATATAATCGACTTAAAATGAGCAAAATAGGATATAATTTTACATTCGAATCTCCATTTTTCAGCTCTAAAGAAACCTCAGACAACTCCTTGATGAAGAAATCATACAATTTAGGATATCTCAGGAAGAAGATTCGTCCCGTCATTTTGTTTCTCAAATTTAAGTCATCAGAATCCTTTGTTCTTTGAACTCCAAATATTCGTACGACAAGAGCGGAAAATAGCAAAGTGGCTGAGTTCTTCTCACTCCAAGTGTCTCCGTTGAAACTGCGAATAGAAGCCATCAATGCTCGATCCACGTATTCAATAACGTTTTCATTTAAATCCGAGCAACGGAAAAGAGCTCTTAGGATATTCAGAGAATGCGATCTGGTTTCGGCTTTAAAATCTGCTTCACAAAAATCTAACAGCTTTACCATGCAAAATTTAAGAGCTTTAGAAGAACACACTTGAATCTCTGAAGTGATCAAAGCCTGGACCATAAATGGTATTCCTGCAGATCTCCTAGTGGCACATATTTTACTTTCCAATGGAATAGTTTCACTAATAACTGCCATCAATTCTTCCAACCATGTCATAGGCATTTCGTGCAATTCTATTTCTTTAGATATCCACAATCGAGAACAGAGTCGTGAAAATCCAACATATGCTTGCTCAAAAGCTCCACGGTGTTTTGTCGTTGCTAACAATTCTTTGAAGAAATTGCCAATTTTTATAATTTGCTCAAAAGTTAAAATTCCCCTTTTATCTTTCAAAACAGGTAATTGTGATATTTCCCCTAAAATCAAGGACACTTCTTTAATTGTTCGCCACCCCAATAAAAGGACCATTTGAGATGTTACCTTGAATTGGTTATTAGAATTATTCCCAAAATCGCTTGGTAAGTGTCCTTCAGGAGATGAATTATTAACAATGCAAACAACAGCATCAGTGCAATTAAAACAAGTCTCAATCAAGCCACAGAAAAGCTCTCTCCAAACAGGGCAACTTTCTATAGATTTAATATTTAATTTAGACATTAAATGACGAATACAGAATAGGGATCCATAAATGGGATTCTTCTCAGCAGCCAAAAGAAGGTTTTTCTTTGCCATTTCAAGGCCTTGCAACGTTATTTGTTGGCACCATATTATAGCTTTGAAAAAGTTTATATCTACATTTGGAAAAATATTCACGCTACTAGTGAAATTATCTAAATTAGTAGTTCTAGCCAATAATTCCAAGAAAAAGGCAGGAGTAATAGATTCTGTTGGATTAACACTTGTTATTTTTCCTCGAATGTAATCCAAATTAGAAAAGTGATCTTCAATTGTCTGTTTAGATCCATATTTAATTAATATATCTAAGGACATTTCTTTGTTATTTATATAAGAATCGACCAAAGCATTTATCAAAATTAGTGTCTCACTTTCTAACAGTTCAATTATTACTGATGAATCATGAAAAATTCTCAAAATTTGTACCAAGAATGAAAGTGATAACTTTCTCCTAGAAAAATTTCCATTCATTTCTAGGTTTTGGAACGAAATTATTCTCATTTCATTTAAAAAATCTAAATATAATTCACGATAATTAGCCTTTTGTTTATCAGTACTTTGAATTAAGGCACCAACTCTATTAAATATAACTTTAAACAATGATAAAATCTCATCTCTAATTGCAGGACTTTGAACATTCGCATTAAACTTGTAGAAAAATATTAGTAAATCGAATTCGTCTCTAATAAATTTCTCGGTTACTTTACGAGTTTCGGTGAATAGTTTTAAACTCATCACTCGAATTCTATCATCAAAATTAACCATTGCCAATTTTAAAAGCGAAAATTCAACAACAGATTTCCAGTGAGTTTTGGTGGAGATCTTGTTATCGAACAGTCCACATTTCCGTGCTGTGGAAAGGATTATCAAACGGACTAAAATAGGAATACTATCATTATTATTAAAGATTTCTTCTATAATCGGTGGATTTTGTTTAACAGCTCGACTTATAGCAGATTCAAATATTAGCTTTGTGTTAACATCGCTTTCATAAAACGATAATCCCGAAATCAAAGGATCAATCCATCTTTCTCGCCATTGTTTTATAGAAACCTCTTTCACATTTTCTTGCATTAAAATATCAAAGCAATTGGACGCCGAAGTATTGAAATTATTTTCAGGAAAGCTTTCTATTAGTTCATTTGGAATGTTACTTAAATTTGAAAGGACAAATTCAGTTTTATAAACCTGAGCAAGACAAGAGATTATAAGAAATTTAGAACTTCTTGAGACGCCATATTGAATTTTTTCAACAATCACTTTTATTTCTTTATCCAAATTATTAGTTTTGCAGAATTGAAGTAATAAAATCAAAGAATCTCTACTCATATGACGGACACTGTCCATAAAATTGTCCAAATGGGAAAATACAAATTCAAACGATATGTTTAAAAATCCTTCAATTTCTACTAATGAACTTGAATCTAAGGACGACTTTTGGACCATTTTAGAAAGGCGATAAATCAATCTAGAAGCAGCCAATACATATTGTTGTTCTTTAGAATGGTCCTTAGCAAAACTTAAAGCCTCATTAGCTATAATATGATTGATTTTCCATCGATTTTCTAAAGAAAATTGGACATCTCTCTCTAAATCAACAATTATTCCAACCATAATACAAAAATCTTTTACAGAAACTGTCCTTATTGAAGAAGTTTTCAAGATTTTAGTTATAATATCATCATATTGATTTGATAATTTACTCAAAATTACAATTAAATGCCCAGAATTGGTTTTTATATCCATAATTAAATCAGTTTCAATTTCCAATAAATTCAAACAAAATTCCTTTAAAAGTTCTGTTTCAAAGTTTTTTATCTTTAGATTTGAACCCAATTCTTGGAACATGGACAAAAATATCCGGATCGCATTGTGAATCAGTAAAATCATCTCATTCTTGACTGATGGACTCAGGGAATCGCTTAAAACTTGTTTAAGGAGATTTGAGGCAAGTTTGTTTAAAAAATGGTAGATTTCTTCAAAGTTTTCCAAAATAGCAACATTGGTAAACGACATATTCTCACATAGTCCTAATAAGCAACTCATTACGATACTGCATATGGTATAATCTTCTTTATAGTCAGTATTCTTTTCCAAATACCTTTTCAATGCTTTGATCAAAGTTTGATTAAAATCAGGATTTTCTTTCGAAATCGTTTGGAACTTCCTAAAATATTGAATATAATCAATCTCGTATTCGTATAAAGTCCATTTCAAGACTCACCTGACAATAGTTCCACGAACTGGGTGCTTCAAAGGGGAATACAAATAAATTTCTGATAAAACTTCGATATTTGAAAAATCATCATTGGATAGATTCTTCACAAATTCTACTTGTTTCTCAATGGTGACACACGCATTGAAGTCGCCCAAAGGGACAGATGATCCTAAAATACAGATATTCAGTCAGAAAACCAGTATAAACTCATAACAGATTGTACAGACCTATTATTAACAATTTCTCCATTCTAATCTCGGAATTCTTCTTTAAATTCTGACTACCCTTAACCGAGGACACTCTGAGTGAAAGGGTGTTCATTTTTACTCAAGATTTCACTTCCACAGAGTCGAAAACCCGGAGATAAACACAAAAAAATGGGTTTGTTTACACTTTTGAGAACTGTCAATAATAGTGAATCTGAACACGTGGGTCTTTAATTCTCATTTGGCATTCCCATTTACATTCTAATCAGAAATTCCGTTATAAAAGATCTTTATATATTTTTTAAATAAAAGTATTAAATTTAAGTTAAAAAAAAGTTTCGAAAACTTAACAAAAAGCCTTAAAAATTAAACTTTTATTATCTGAGAAAAACAACTGATGTTTTTATTCAATATCTCAACATTCTTGAAGATCAACATTTAGTTAGACTTTTTAATCCGCAGGAAAAATTAAATTATTAAAGTTCTCAAAGGCTGATTTGGCAACAATAAGCTCTAAATTCGTGTAACATTTCAACCAAGTGTGTGAATTTTTTAATTATAGAAGCAGATAGTAAACAGGAACACATTATCCTGACGCAGCACACTATTCGACAGTACATGCACTTTATGAGATATCAGCGTATTTATGATGTTTGTCAAAAATTAATGACATTATTTTATATGAGGATATTGGGATTTTGTACCCAGAAGACCATATATCAATCAAATTTATTTTAGTTTTTAAGAGGCAATTATATAATTCATCCTTTCAATTCGTTCTGAAATTAAGTAGAGGTATTAGCAATTTTCCTCTTAAATATGTCATTTCAATGCTTGTTGAGTATTCGATTTTCAATTTCAACTATACTTGCCGTTAAAATCAAATTGCATAGATTTTTCATTTTCCAGTCGGAAGGAGAGCACTCATAAGTTTTTTCTAACATCATTTCAATACGAATAGCTTCAATTTGTCTGGTTTATAAGTTTATGTTG
>JXOV01041657.1:0-13147 GCA_001014945.1 Clogmia albipunctata
TACAACAACCTATACCTATAACTATATGTATTTCGTTAAATACTTATATTTGTTATGAAACCATGCATTACAACAGATTAATCATCCACTACTACGGGGATCACACTTTAATAACAAATATGACTACTAGAGATTTCAAAAAATCTTTACAGCACTATAGCATGGGTTCCCAAACTTTTTTTGCCCGCGGCGCCCCTACATATATTCCGCACAGTTTGAAAATCCCGGCACTAGAGCTATAAAAACATATTTGACAAAACAATTTTTAGTGCATAAATAACTATTATATTAATATTATTGTATTTTTATTTCTTCATTTTTAGAGCGCCTTCAAAAGATAATGAAAAAAGCTCTTCGAAAGGGTTCTGCTACTTCAGACGAGGAGAGTGCTCCTATCAACGACGATGAAACAGATACTGAAATTCATGAATCAGTCCATTTACCACACGATCATCAGGAAGAAGAGGATAACAAAATTAACAAACGAAAACTGAGTACTAATTTAAGTAATGAAAAGAAACGAGACATTTTCCCGGAATTGATAAAAAAGCTAAGAGAATCAAAGAAAAGGATTCAAAGGGAGAATGAAGCTCTTAAGGATGTTAAAGAACAACCAAATGTGGAGGCAGGACAATCTCAAACATCATCAATAACCAGGAGAAAGTCCACTCAAATCGCGAAGCAAGATCCTGTTACCGAAGAATTTTGCGTAGTTGATGAAAAACGAAAACCAATTATAACAGAAATGATACCGAAAACAAAGCCAGAAGTGTTCACATTTGACCAGGAACATATTGAAGGAGAATTGGCTTTGGCCGAAAATGAGAAGAAGGAAATAAAATTAGTAACGTGTAAAGAGTTTGACTCACCTAGATGTGAATCTCCTGTTTTCTATGAGAAAGTTCAAATAACAGAAAACATAGACCCAAAGGAGGACTCTAAAAAAATCAAAGCATCTGATAAAAGAAACTCATTTTTTAACCTAGTAAAGGCAATGCAAAAGAAGAAAACAGGATCTGAAACTGAATCATGCGATGTTTCAGATAATTTGCTAAACAAACGAGATTCCCAATCGTCCATCGTCAACATTCCCACGATTTTAATTAGCAAAACTGAGAGCGACGAATGTATTTTGGAAAAACAATCAGACAAATCCTTAAATGATAAAGGAGATAAAGATTCATCTTAAATATAATATTGTTTAGAAATAATTGTGTAGAAAAAATTGCAAATTGTCCATTTAAAAATATACTCAAATAGAAATTATAGTTAAATATTTAATCTAATATAAAATTTAAAAATTAATATTAAAATAATTCCAATTCGTCCGTTCTATTTTATAAATATTAAATATATTTGGCATTAATAAAATACTTGTTATTTTGACCTTTTCTATTTTTTATCCTTTGTTACTCCCTTTGAGAGCACGCGGCTAGGAGTGCTTTCCATCGTAATCTAACGCTTGTTAAAAAGCTGATTTTATAAACGATCAGGACATAATTCTTTTTGCAGTTCTCTACAAAATATATAAAATAAAATATTTATAATATATATTTTACAATAAAACTCCTTAAACTGTACAAACAAGATGAAATCATTTATTAATAGAAAATGAATATAATCTATTCAACTTTAAGACCCAACATTAATTTTTAGACCACCCTGTCAAGCCAGTCTTGAAGCGCGTCAATTTTCTTAGTTTTCGCCGATGATTCTGCAATTTCTATATTCTGGGACAACTGTGTAAATTCGAAATCCTTTCCATTCTTTCCCAAAAACACATTTGGTCCGGATTTACTGTCCACGGAATCAAGTTGTCGTGTTCGAGTGGCTCGGACGAGATTTCTAAAACGGAAGAAGCATTAGAGAGAACAGTTACTCCTGAAATAATGAGCCTTACAATTCCTTTTCTAAGATGCTCTTTATAACCGAAGAACTCTTGGCCATAGTTTCATCTTGTTTGTTGCAGAGAATCAAAACTGGTGTAGAAAAGAGCGCCTCATCTCCAAGCAAGGTATATAAGAAGCTAAAAAACAGAATTATAAAATTAAAAGAATAATTATTAATTAAGAAAATCGAATAAATTAAATAAGAACTTATTCCTAAATAAAAAGTTATATTTTTCATATAGTTTTTAATGAATGAAAGCAAGTGTTTCATCTATTCCTTGTAAAAAACAAAATTTACACCCGATCAAGATTTAGTCGTTTTGGAAGTCTCCGTTTCTTTTGTTGTTGTTGGCCACAAAGCCTACTGCCGGTCTTATATTTATTACAGACAGTTAAAAGATGTGACCATTTCTAAATATACTATTTTTCTTTTACAGAGATAGTTTTATCCTTTAATGACAATTAAGGTAACATGACTAGTTTTAGAAATTCTTTTAATTTGAATATTCGGTTACTTGTTATTTTAGATATATTATATTTGATGATTTTCTACACAATATAGTTTTTATTGAATTAAATCACAGAAATCCGCCTGTATAGTCTAGTGGTTAGTACGCCCTCGAAGGTCGTGTTATCGAATCTTTGGCGGATATATTGCAGTGCGAAAAAAGCTTTCTAATTGTGTAAATCAATAACATTGTCGAATAATTTTCCTAGCGAATGATAAGGTAATGGCGCACAGATAGATATAAAATGGACGGATTGACTGGATCCGTTTACAACCAGTCTAGGTGCTTTTAATTGACTACTAATCCACCGAAAACAAATAGTCTTGAGAAGTCTTAAAACCCCAAGTTCCTTACAGTTCCTCTACATTCCGTAGAGGGATTATTTTTTTAAATTGCAGAAATTAATAAAATAAATAAATGAATTTTATTGTTTTTGTACAATAACAATTTTACATCAAAATTAAAAATTGAATTAAATTAACATGTTCAAAATAACTATTATTTGAAACGATTTCAGAATAAAACCTCTCATTGGAAAAACTTATATTAAATGTATTTGAGAAACATCGTCAATTTTGAGCTTTGGCCAAATAATTAATAAATTCATATTACAAAAGAAATCGTTATAAATCATGTTACTACAGCTATAATCCATAACCATAACATGATAATATCATTTATTACATATGTTTTACAACCTTTCTTTAAATATATTGGAAATCATTATAATTTTTACAAACATAATCTCGATTAGGCCCTAGGACGTTACAAAAAAATTTTTACATGGAGCCAAATTTGTTCACTAGTGTGAAAAATTTAATCATGATAAAACTCAAATTAATAAAAACTCACTTTTCGACATGAGATTGCAAAATAGTTATTTGCAGGGAGACGCGTGTGAAAAAATTTGAATTTATAGTGAATTTAATTTATCGGTTCTTAACAATAAATTGAATGCAGAATTGAAATAAAAATAGTGTCTTACAAAACAAGTTTTAAATACATGATTTTCAATTTTAACCGTCTTTGTTCTTATAAAATACAAATAGATTAAAACGAGACTTACTCAGCAACATCTCTGACGTCTTTCTGAACGGTTAAACTATCCACGACAAAGACCAGTCCGCGCGCATGGAACTTGAACTCGTCCAGGTATTTGGCCCGCAGTCGCTCGTGGCCCGGTGTGTCAATGATGCGTGTGAAGCCCTGCGAAGAAGACGAGATGACGACCGAAAATTAACATGAGATTTCTCTTTGCTTTCGTCATCTACGATGATGAAAATCAATGACCTAAAAGAAGTGTGTAACTCTTACAAGAGATTTCTTACATTTTTGGCCGTGTAATCTCCGACGTTTTCCTTAATGGAGGTGAAGGTCTCCTTGTCCGGAGCACCCATTAGAAGGGAGAAGATAGTAGTCTTGCCAGATTCACAGAGTCCAGCCAGGATAATATCCGTCCGGGAAGTCTTTTTCTTCTTGTAAACATAGAGGAGAACTGAAAACGAAAGTAAAGATTTCGATTTTATTTAATTAAGTTCTTATTTAACTCTTCTTACCAATGGTAACAATTACCACGATTGCAGCTATTATAAGGGTGGTTGTATCTGGGGCAGAAATCTTAATCTCCTTCTTCGGCTTGTCCATTTTTAATTCAACAAATGGGGAAATGGTCCACCTCTGAAATTGTAGTTTTTGATTTTGACGCGTGTTATGTTTTATTGTGACGTTTCGTTATTATTATTATTTTTGTGATACATTTTCCTCTAAAATCTAAAAACAATTCAACTTTTTAGTTTAAGCGAGGAAAATGGCATCAACAGAGATTGAATTGAGCAATTTCTTCATCTTCAACTCGATCCTAGGGGCTAAGGAAGGAGAAGTAAGCTCAATAATTTAATAAATTAAATTCCTAAGGCTACTTAAATCGATTCTTTCACAGGAGGAAAAGAAGATTCTTTTTTATCATCCGGCAAAGACCCAAAATGATATCAAAATCCGGGATATTGGACTGTCAGAGGCTATTATTAAGTTCTCAAAGTATTCTTCTGTCATTTTCAATGAATCCTTTTATTAATTATAATAAATTTCAGTACTTTTTCGGAGGAATCAGATTCCTGTAAAAGTGTCCACACTATGAAGTCCGTCCAGGTGCTACACACACCAGAGCCCGACTTTTGGATGGTGATGACTATTAAGACCCCTCACACCAAATACACAAGAGAAGGAGTGGAGTATGATGAATATAAAGGAGATGAAATATGCGAAAAGATTTACTATGCAGTTTTGGAGAGGTCTTATAAGCTCTTTCGCCTTTTAAATGGGAGATTCACTGACCTATTTAAAGGCCCTACAATAGAAGACAAGTCCCTGGCACTTATTTCCAAGTTTGAACTGTTTTTCAGCGAGGTATATTGTGATATTTTTATTACCCAAAAATATTTGTTGATCCACTCCTAAATATTTATAATTTATTTTTCAGTATTTACAAAAATTAAATTTGACCAACTGTGATATGGTGGACGTTTTTAAGAGTATTCAATATCTACCCCAGGACAAGAGGCTCTTCCTTCAGATAAATAGCATAAACACGGCTATAAGTTCCACGTTCCAGACAGTAAAATACGCCCTTTTTCTGTACAAAGAAAAGGTCTTGTGGAGCAGCATAAATCCGGATGATCTCTTTTCGGTTTATCAGTACCTTACCGGGACTTTGTTACCCAGCATAAATGAAGACGTCTTTCCAGCTGCAATCAGTCACACGCAAACGTGTTCCTTTTTAGTTGGTCCCCCAAGTAGCGAAAGAAAGCCAATTCCCATCACAATTTACGATGATTCTACTAAAGAGGAACTCCAATTGATCATATATCAGGCTTTTAACGTTACCTGCTGTCTTTTCATAAGTATGTATATGACATATATTGAAAAAGGGGTTTTGCACTCCCATTTCGAAACATTACCTTTTCGACATCCATTTGAGTTTCCTAATACGATATTTTTCTTTTTTCACTAGTGCGATACTACTTTTGAATTGACGATGATTTTTTTAGATTTTTGTGCTAATTTATTTTAAAATGCATAAAACCTTATATAAAACATGGTTGATTATCCTTTTTAAATGGGACTTTTTTATATGTTAATTTAAAAACGCCTTATCAACCTAGTTGTAAAAATAACTTTTCGTGTACTGTTAAGATGATTTCAAAAGAATTATATACTCCTAAACAGCTGATTTTACGCCCTAGTAGCACAATTTNCCTTATATAAAACATGGTTGATTATCCTTTTTAAATGGGACTTTTTTATATGTTAATTTAAAAACGCCTTATCAACCTAGTTGTAAAAATAACTTTTCGTGTACTGTTAAGATGATTTCAAAAGAATTATATACTCCTAAACAGCTGATTTTACGCCCTAGTAGCACAATTTATTAATCTATTATTTTTCCAGATTCTAAAATACCAGATGACTTTTATTCAGAGTTACAAACCCTAGTTAATGTGAAATTGGGGATTTTATCTTCGGACATTGATGACTTTGCTAGCAAAATGACTGAAGGGAAGAAAGAGGAATCAGGGCCCAAGTTTCTGTACCTCTGCAATTCGCGGCACAGCGGTAATTTGAGGGACAATCAAGTGACCAGAGAGTTGAAAAATATTTTGATGGACTTTTACAATGAAAATGGAACCAAATCCGAAGAAACCGTAGTCAAAACCACAAAGGATTGCTGGATTATTCAGAAAAGTTCAAACTCCAGGTCCTTCTTTGTGGTAATTAACAAGTATGCAACTCTAATAGAGATTACAGAGGAAGCTTCAAAGATTTTTGACCAGCAAGTGAAAGACATTGTCTTTTTTCAATAATCGCAATAAAATTATTTATTTATTATATTTACAAAGATCTTTTCACTACGTAGATTTTCTTATTAGATAAACAGATCGCATAGACATGCTTTTCGTAGACGATGGAGATTTTCCGGCATCCGTTTTTGGGGAAAACTTTGGGATCAATGCTAAAATGAAAATTTCATTAGGAATTTAATATGACTGGGATTTTTCATAATTTTACTTTTCCGTCATGTTTACTAAGCCCGATAAGATGTTGGCTTTGGCTTCATTGTTCTCCAGTTCTCCTCCAGAGGCCAGAACTACTCCCTCCTCTGTCATTATCAGATAAGGATTGCTGGTGTTATCCATTTTTTCTCTAAAAAATGCAATTTTAGTCAAAATATTATTTGTTTCACCACAATTTCTATATTTTTAATTAACAAAGAGATAAGGTAGCTTTTAGAAAGAGATTTCTAATGATATTTAGATTTTTACCTAATTTTTGTTGTAAAAAATAAGAAAATAAATAAAAACTAAAAAGAGACAGAGACAAATTCTGTTTCATACTGTTCCCGCAAGTTTTCAAATAATAACAAATGCCTCCTAAAACACTTTGACAATTCAAACTGAAATTAAAACTCATTAGTTAATAACTCCCATTTACTAAAAATAGCTATTTCCTTATAGTAGGATTAAAATTATATCGAAAAATTACAAATTTAATGTTTGTTTACATTTATCGGAGAGACTTTTATTTGATCTGAGACACAAATTTACTGGAATTTAAATTATAACAGAAAATAAATTGTTGTTGTTGCGAAGAAAAAATAAGTGTAGGCTGAAGAAAATTTGAAAATACGTGAAAAGAGTTTAATAAATTGAAATAAATAGCCGGAAAGTGTTAAAAACTAATATTTAAAGGTACTGCATCAAGTTTATTGTATTGTGATGGTGGAATATGTGATATTTATTTCATAAAATGAGAAACAAATTATCTGCCACACCTACTCCATTTTTATGCCAGTTTTTCACTTTAAATTAAAGTGATTTTAAAGGAAATGGTTAATTATAAGTGATGTTTGGAATTAAAAATGAGTTATTAGTGCTTATGTTCTTGTGATTATCTTATATTTTTAGGTTAAAATTAGTTTTAAAGAGAATTTTACGGATTTTTCATTAATAATTTTTTTGTGGAATTTCTTCAATTATCGTGACCTAAATAAATTAAACAAGAATAATTTATATATCAAACTATTGTAAAAGTAGGAGAAATATGTTTTAGTGCCAGAATAACCATCAAATTGGCATTTTTTCAGTTTTCATATCTCGAAAAATTCTGGTGCAATGACATCATCAATTATTCCAGTTTCGTAACTTCATACGATGCCGCATTTCTTTATTGGTGTTGGTTCGGTTGGAAAAGAGCCCATCAATTAATAAAAGGGGGAATTGTAGTAGAACCAGTAAATTCTCAATTATGGGTTATGTTTTATCAATTGGATAGGAATTTATGTATTAGATTAAATTAGCTTGATAAAATTTTTTGAAATTCTTATAAACTGTTATAATTTCTAAAAATAGAAAATAATTTTTATGTAAAATTTTTTATCTTTTCGATTATTTTTTTTTAAATTCAAAGTGATTTACGCAATTAAGGAGTAAACATGTTGTTTTTAAATAAGGAAATCAGAGTGATAAATTAAAACAAAGACGAGTTTTCCATCTTAAATGAATTTAAAAACTATATCTTTTCCACATTTTTTGTTCTCGATTCTATTCGAAATGATCTCATTGCACTATGCTATTGTACTAGCTAGACATTACTTTACTATTTGGACACCCGTGCCAATTGTGCTCCTTTTCGTACTAGTAAATAGGATTTCCTTTTTTGTACTAGTGCGAAAAAGTTAAACAGAAACAAAAATCCTTTTTTTTTCGATATAATTCTAAGATTTTAATAGAAAAAAATGAATGGTCCAGGCAACTCTTTTTATCTTTAAAATCTGCCGCTCTGTCCGTATTCCCTTTCGTTTCTTGATATATTTCCTATATTTAATTACTATTTAATGTTATTTGTTAAAAGAATAATAATTTTATTTTATATAATCATTTAAATTCTGTTCGACATATTAAGTTTGATCCGTTTAAGTATTGTCTATTTTTACATTATTTTCCAGTTCGATACATTTTATCGTAAACTATCCATTATTTAATTTGTCTTAAATTTAATAAAACTACTGGGAATTACAATAATTATTAAATTATGTAAAAAATACATTTAAATTAAAACCTAAACTTTAAAGAAAAGACGTAAAAAACTAAAGCTAATAACAGGAATATCAAAGGTCGAAAGGGTATATTGGAAGACCATAATTTGACGGAAACGTATAAGTACATATTGAAGAATATTAAGTTCTTTTGTTCGCCTTCAGTTATCTAATTTTTGAATCTAATTCTTCTTCATAATTACTATCACTGTCATAAACGTAAAAAACATTTTTAACTAAAAATCAATTAAATGATTTAATATATTTCTTAAATCGATATCTAGATTTGTTTAAACAATAAGAAATAAAAATATTGTAACGGGTTCTCTCGCAACAAAAAAGTTTCACAATAAGAGCACATTGGTTTTACACCCTTTAATCACAAATAATTCAACAGACATTCTAATCAATTAATCCCTTCTAGCCTACTTAAACAACAACTGACGAACGGCAACTGAAAAAAATTAACCATGGAGCAATTTACACCGAAGGAAGTGCGTATTTTGGAGACGGTGGAGGACATTCAGGAGCGGCGAGAGCAGGTGTTGGGCCGTTACAATGAGTTTAAGATCGAGACGAGGCAGAAGAGGGAGAAACTGGAGGACTCTCGCCGATTCCAGTACTTTAAGCGAGACGCCGACGAGCTTGAGATCTGGATCCACGAGAAGTTGCAGGCGGCGAGCGAGGAGAGCTACCGCGACCCGACAAATCTTCAGGCGAAGATCCAGAAGCACCAGGCTTTTGAAGCTGAGGTGGCGGCGCATAGCAACGCCATTGTAACTCTGGACAACACTGGCCAGGAGATGATCAGCCAGCAGCACTTTGCCTCGGAGACGATCCAGAAGAGGTTGGACGAACTTCATCGCCTGTGGGAGCTTCTCTTGTCCCGATTGGCAGAAAAGGGGATGAAACTGCAACAGGCGCTTGTCCTCGTTCAATTCCTTCGCCACTGCGAAGAGGTCATGTTCTGGATCAAGGATAAGGAGGCTTTTGTTACAGCAGAGGAGTTTGGACACGATTTGGAGCATGTTGAGGTCCTTCAGAGGAAGTTTGACGAGTTCCAGAAGGACATGGCCAGTCAAGAGTATCGAGTTACTGAAGTCAATCAAATGGCGGATAAATTGATCCAGGATGGACACCCCGAACGAGACCAAATCACCAAGAGGAAGGAGGAGTTAAACGAAGCTTGGCTTAGATTGAAACAACTAGCCATTACCAGACAAGACAAACTGTTTGGAGCGCACGAAATTCAACGTTTCAACCGCGATGCCGACGAAACAATGGCTTGGATCGCAGAAAAGGACGCTGTTCTCTCTTCTGATGACTACGGAAGGGATTTGGCAAGTGTTCAGGCTCTTCAGCGAAAACACGAAGGAGTGGAACGAGATTTGGCTGCCCTAGAAGACAAGGTAGGCAACCTAGGCGAAGAAGCAAACCGTCTTTCCGAAATCCATGCCGATCACAACGACCAAATCAAGGATAAATTGGCTGAAATCACCAATTTCTGGAAGTCCTTAATCGAAAAAGCCAAAAACAGGAAAGAGAGATTGGATGAATCTTATTCCCTTCATCGGTTTTTGGCTGATTTCAGAGATTTAGTCTCTTGGATCAATGGAATGAAGGCAATTATCACCGCTGATGAGCTGGCTAAGGATGTAGCTGGAGCGGAGGCCCTTTTGGAGCGTCATCAAGAACACAAAGGGGAAATTGACGCCAGGGAAGACAGCTTCAGAGCCACGATTGACGCTGGAAAACTCCTTCTTTCCAAAGACCATTACGCAAGTTCTGAAATTGAGGAAAAACTCAAAGCTCTGGAGAATGACAAAAATGGACTTTTGACCCTCTGGGAAGATCGTCGAATTCGTTATGAACAATGCATGGATTTGCAGTTGTTCTACAGAGACACGGAGCAAGCTGATACCTGGATGGCGAAGCAAGAAGCCTTCTTGGCCAATGAGGATTTGGGAGATTCCCTAGACTCAGTCGAAGCTCTAATTAAAAAGCACGAAGACTTTGAGAAGAGCCTTTCAGCTCAGGAGGAAAAGATCAAAGCTCTGGACATTTTCGCGACGAAACTAATTGATGGACAACATTACGCAGCTGATGACGTGACTCAGAGAAGGGCTATGCTCTTGGCAAGACGATCTGCCCTTTGGGAGAAGTCAGAAACTAGACGACTTCTTCTGGAAGACTCTAACAAACTTCAACAGTTTGAGAGGGATTGCGATGAAACCAAAGGATGGATTAGTGAGAAATTGAAGTTCGCCAACGATGACAGCTATTTGGATCCGACAAATTTAAATGGAAAAGTGCAGAAGCACCAGAACTTTGAACAAGAGTTGAACGCTAATAAGAACAGAATTGAAGATATCACAAACAATGGATCGGAGTTGATTGACAAAAACCACTACGCTTCAGATCAGATCAATTCTAGACTTCAGGAGATTATCACTTTGTGGGAAAGTTTGGTTCAGGCTTCAGATAAGAAGGGTTGCAAACTCCAGGAAGCCTCCCAACAACAGCAATTCAACAGGACAATTGAGGACATCGAGCTCTGGTTAAGCGAAATTGAAGGACAACTAATGAGTGAAGATTATGGAAAGGATTTGACAAGTGTTCAAAATCTACAAAAGAAACACGCCCTTTTGGAGTCAGACGTCATGGCCCATCAGGATCGAATTGAAAGCATCAAAGTGGCTGCCAATAAGTTTATCGAAAGCGATCATTTTGACTCTGACAACATTCACAATAAAGAGAATGCTCTTTCTAACAGATACTCTGCTCTAGCAGCTCCAATGGCTGATAGAAGGCAACGTCTCTACGAATCCCTTCAAGTGCAACAGCTTTTCAGGGATTTAGAGGATGAAGCGGCCTGGATCCGTGAAAAGGAACCCATTGCCGGATCGACAAACCGAGGAAGGGACCTAATTGGAGTTCAGAATTTGATCAAGAAACACCAAGCTGTCGTTGCTGAGATCAACAACCACGAAAGCAGATTGGCTGGTGTCATCCAAGGTGGGGAGCAAATGCTAAAAGAGCAATCCTTTGCCAGTGATGGAATTCGTCTAAGACTTGATGCGCTCCAAGAGCAGTGGAATAATTTGAAGGAAAAAGCCCAACAGAGGAAACAAGATTTGGAAGATTCCCTGCAAGCTCATCAGTACTTCGCTGATGCAAACGAGGCCGAGTCCTGGATGAAGGAAAAGGAACCAATTGTCTCCAGCACGGATTATGGAAAAGATGAAGATTCTTCAGAAGCTTTATTGAAGAAACACGAAGCTTTGGTCTCTGATTTGGAAGCCTTTGGAAATACGATCCAATCACTTCAAGATCAAGCGAAGAATTGTCGTCAGCAAGAGACTCCTGTTGTCGATATTACAGGAAAGGAGTGTGTCGTAGCTTTGTACGATTATACTGAAAAGTCTCCAAGGGAAGTTTCAATGAAAAAGGGAGACGTTTTGACTTTGTTGAACTCCAACAATAAGGATTGGTGGAAAGTTGAGGTTAATGACAGGCAAGGATTTGTTCCAGCTGCTTACATCAAGAAAATCGATGCTGGTCTCAGTGCAAGTCAACAAAACCTGGTTGATGGTTACTCAATTGGAAAGAGGCAGTCTCAAATCAATTCCCAGTACGACAACCTCTTGGCTTTGGCCAGAGAAAGACAGAATAAATTGAACGAAACTGTTAAAGCGTACGTCCTAGTTCGTGAAGCTGCTGATTTGGCTGCCTGGATCAAAGACAAGGAGAACCACGCCCAAATTGCTGACGTTGGAGAGGATTTGGAGGAAGTTGAAGTTTTGCAGAAGAAGTTTGATGACTTTGCCGATGACTTGAAAGCGAATGAAGTCCGTTTGGCGAATATGAATGAGATTGCTGTCCAGTTGACTTCTCTAGGACAGACTGAAGCGGCTCTTAAGATTCAAACTCAGATGCAGGATTTGAACGAAAAGTGGACCACACTTCAGCAAGTGACAACTGAAAGGGCTAGTCAACTTGGATCTGCTCATGAAGTGCAAAGATTCCACAGAGATATTGACGAAACCAAGGATTGGATTGCAGAAAAGGAGAATGCCCTCAATAACGAGGACTTGGGTAAAGATTTGAGAAGTGTTCAAACTCTGCAACGCAAACACGAAGGCTTGGAGCGTGATTTGGCGGCTCTTCACGACAAGATTCGTCAGTTGGATGATACAGCTAATCGTCTAATGCAAAGTCATCCCGAGAGTGCGGAGCAGACCTACTCGAAACAGAAGGAAATCAACGAAATGTGGGATCAAATCATCACGAAAGCCACCGCCAGAAAGGAGAGACTTCTCGACTCGTACGACCTTCAACGATTCCTAAGTGACTACAGGGATCTCCTGGCTTGGATCAACTCCATGATGGGACTGGTGAACTCGCAAGAGTTGGCCAATGATGTCACTGGAGCGGAAGCCCTCATCGAACGACACCAGGTAAGCAGTTTTTCATTAATTTGGTTCTTAAATGTCTAGACTCTGGATTATATTTAGCCTCAAAATTCATTCATTTCTCATCATTTTCGTTCCGGAATCATTTATAGAATCAGCGAGCCGAATTTGATTTTCGTTACGGTATCCCGCAGGTATACATAAAACACGGTTTTAACGATGGCGTCAATTGTGAGCAAATAAAAT
>JXOV01041670.1:409-11164 GCA_001014945.1 Clogmia albipunctata
TTATGTCCGCTTTTTGAACGATAATTGACGAGTGTGCGTTGTGGGCTGGCGGTTGGTGGGGTGGAAACACAGAGAGCTTTACAACGATAACTTTTATGGGAATCACTGTTTGATGAGTCCCAACGACACGCGTCAATCAATTGGGGGAACAGAAGGAATAGATGAGAGATGTATAGAAACAGAACAGGTTGCCTCCTCCCTATCGCAAAATATTATAATTTAATTAAAAGTCGACACCGTGTGGACGATCACAGAATGCAAATATCCGATTTCCTAATTCGGGTTTCCCCATATATATAAAACGTTTAACTTGACTAAATACAACGAGCCCCTCTCTTCCAAAGCGCACTGTTTTGTTGTTTTATACATGTACGTAAATTTGTGCAAATTGACTCACGCCGCTGCTGACGACGACAATTATCATTTTTGTACCCCGGAGAACACAGAAGGAGAGAAAAAGAGCGATATATTGAGACTCGCTTTGGATTTGAATAGAGTGGATTGAACTTACTGTCGTGGTCGTATGTGGTGTGTACGTGTACGCCTGTTGTGGTGCGGTGTACCGGTAAGCCTGCTGGGGTGCGTAGCCTTGTGGAGTCCAGCCTGCGCCTCCTCCTCGATAACTAGCGATTCCGGTGGCCGGGCTCGTCATTGCTGGGGGTCGTTGCGCCCCTTTGATCGTCGCTTGAGCAGCTGGTGCTCCGGGATATGCGCTTCTGGGAACTGCTGCACTGCCCTGCAAAAATAGGAAACAGACGACAATTGTTATAAATGACATTTATGTATATGGTCCAAAAGTAAAAGCCTAATCTAATCTAATGTTTGTACAACAAAAATATGTACAAACGAAAATATTCTCCAAAAACGAACTGATTAATCTTCTAGTGCTGTGAACCGTGCCATGGGGGGTTTATCACCCCAGATTGAGGCCTGTCCTGTAACCAGTTAGAGTTCGTCCTCCCAAACATGTCGTTTGCCACCTTCCAATTGCAATTTGTAGATTGTTGGCTTATTTAAATCAATTTTGTATTTAAAAAAATAAAGTCGCGTCGCAAAAAAGCACAATTCGCGCACAAACACAATGCTACTCGCGCATTTTATCGCATTAAAAAGCCGTCATCATTGAAGCTAATTCGTCGAGTGTATATAGCTACGATTATTTAAAGTCAGTGAACTTCTAAATCGGAATTTTGTATTCCGATGCCCAAGTCGCGCAGAGTGTGTATGGAGAGCAACTTAACTCAAATTCAAATAACAACAAATACTGTTGGTTGGCTCCCCGATATTCTTGATCATCTCATCACTTCATGGCCTATCAAAATGTTTATTTACACTTGCGCGAAAACAAAATGGAATGAATCTTTTTAAGGTCATTATCCAATAAGCATTTCTAATTTAGCACCCACCACTATATCAACAAAATTGCGAATCTCCGACTAGAATGGGTTCTTTATCAAAATTCTAATAAAAAAAACTCTTTTGACACAAAACCACACCAACTGTCCATCACTCAAATTTCATATTTATGGAGAAATGAGCTTTAACGACCTTCAGAAAGTCGTGTTTATTTGTGGAGGTATATGTACTGTATCATTGACTTACGACCACCTCTACACTTCATTCTCTACCATTAGGTGTTCGATTACAACCAAACCGCGTAAACGATGGTGACAATCAACAGATTCTCTTTAATTAGAAAATATTTGACATTTTTAAGCTCCATGATCGAACTTTTTAATGACTAACACAGAGCCCAGATTATGATCGAAATGTGGCATGCAATTTTGTTTTTGCACGCCGGCACGAATAGACTGTTTCTCTCTTTATCGTCTACCAAACCAACCAACTAAGACTCGATTCGATATATTGGATATGTGGTGGTGGATCATCGGCGTCGTTGTCCGTCCATCCAGCCAGACCGCAATATCCCCGGCATTGTTCAAACACCATAAACTTTATATAGTATAATAATAATGATCGGCCAGACTTCGGTCGAAATAAATAGCATAATAATATGGTGTTTGCTTCTGCTAATCATTCGACTAAAACAATGCCAGTCAATTACTCTTCCCCATACATATCAATTTGAAGATGAAGAAACCGATGGACTTTAATGTCCTGAAGGCTTTGTATCTCTTGTATCCCTTTGTATCTCTAAACATCCCGTTCTATAAATCTACATAGCTAATACAATGTTTCAACTTCATTGAATTTAAACATATTGAATGGAAATTTGTTATTCAACGTTGGGCTGTCCATATGGATATCCGCTTAGGTATTATAAATTTAAATTTATATCAAACACATTCTCTTTTGCATTATGATAATGCCTTCCAGTTGCTACAGATTGTTAAGATTTCACTACCTTCATTTAGCTAAACCAGAGATCAACGAAAAGCCCAAAAGAGGGTTAGAGATATTTTTAAAAATTACGGATGTTCACTTGACATACACCAATACACATATTTTATAAATCCAGCGATGAGGAATTCCACCAACTATTCTCATGAGTCATATTTTTGGCTGTCGCGGTGAAAATTTTCAGGGATTCTTAAACAAAGGCTAATTATCCAAACACTATGAAAATCCGATTCTATAGACGGCATTTAATTTTAACGAGCTTAAAGCAGACAGACAATTATGTATTCAAATGCATCCCGTCGTCATTATTCAGGCAGCCTTGCTTCCGGAAAACCAAGAGATGACTTCACTTTAATGCCAATGAATATCATCCACCATCATTGCCCATTAATCATCAAGCCAAGAGTGGACAGAGACCGATTTTTATACGGAAAAAAATATTCTGCTAACTCTACACAAACACACCTGATATTCCAAGCTTTTTAAATCCAAACACTATTATTCTGAATTCTCAGAGTCCAACACCACTATCAACAGTGCACAAATCACACAAACACCCAGTTATGGGGTACTGCAATTTAATTTGGCAACTGTATCACACAGACACACACACACACACGAAACGAAGGTGGGACGGGCGGATGGGTTTATACCAATTCTACGAAAATTCGCACAACTTGTACTTTAATAAATGTACAGTACTATTGAGAGCCACCAACAAAAACACACAAAAAGTTTCGGATTTGCCACGTTTATGAATTTCAGCAATTAATATTATTATTATGGCTTTCGACTAAGCCAAGCACATCCAATAAGCGATTCTGGTTTTCCTTTTATTATTTGCTGCTGGTACTTCTGTCTATATAGATTCCAATTTAATTTCGCCAGAGACTACAATGGGAAAATTCCAATTATCGGTCCACAGACACAAACATCACCACCATATACAACATTCGTCACGAGGCCAGTCAATAGAGCGGCTGATAACTTTCCGAAGAAATTCTATTCCCTTCGACAAATGGGTGTCTTTCACTATACCGATTGATTCAAAAGTTCCAATGTTTCTGCTGCAGATACCCGATAGTAGAGTGACTCATAAATTTCGCACGTAAAATAAATTGTCCATTTGTGTGATTGCCAACACTATCTGCTTTTTGAAGAAGAAAAAAAAAACTGCTAGTCAGCTGTCTATTTTTTCAGTAGAAATTTGATAATTTTCGCACTGTTTTTGTCACCCCTTTCACTTTAACTGTGTGAACTGAACTGCATAACCAAATGGCAGACCAAGAATTACCAATTTTCCAAATTTAGAGTTATTGTGCAGTAATTAAGTAGATTTTCGTTATTTTCATACCAAAATTAGCTGTAGAACTGATTCGGAGCCGGAATCGCGCAATCCGCTCACTTGCTCGCGCTCCACAACCAACATTTGCTTGCTTATTCACATATATTACACGACCAATTCACTGTAAACTTTATTACTATATAGTAGGATTATATGTATTCAGATTTGTAGGTATTATATTGCGGCACTGTGGTATAGTCCAAAGCAAAGTAGAGTCTTCTTCTTGGCTGCCACCACAATATTCATTCGGATTGTGTTGAGAGCCGAGAGAAAGAGAAACAGCACGCATGCGTTCAACCATAGCCAAATCGGCTTTTTGCCTTAAAACTATACTTTTAAGTGAATCCAATATACTGTACAACCGTTTTACATGTAATATAAATATTCTGTAAAATTGTACACTGCCAGAGAAAGAAGATCTGGAATAACAAACATATAGTATATCACCAGGAAAAGTGCCTCAACCAACAACTAATTGATCCAAAATGGTATGACGTCACGTCATTCATCACAGTTCATTATTCACAAAAGAAATTACTATCTTCAGATAATCATCAGCAATCACAGGCACTCACGCCTCTTCCATTAAAAAGTGGTGGCAGGCACTCCTCTCATTAAGGACCAACCATCTAGAACCAATATTTGCGACTTGTGGTACATAAATTAATTAAAGTTTTTAATTAGCAATTAAAAGCACTACAGCACATTTCATGCCATTCAATTCCTTTTCAGGGGAGAAGATGAGGTAGTTGGGCTCTCTTCTCATTTGCCTGTACCATGCATTGTTTTATCTTACCCCATTATTGGCCGCAAAAAGCAAACAATCCCAAATTAAGGGCTTCAAGATGATGTACAGATACGCGCCTTTGGGATGGATATCAGTTCATTGTTCAAGGAGTCATAATTTGATATACGATAGAAAGTAATTTATATAGATTATTTTATTTCATTATTTTATAAATGAAGCTTCGATTAAGATTTTGATCAATAAGGGCATTTTTTGATATTACTAATGCAAAACAGAATAATTGAACAAGTTATCGGAAACACATTATTAATGCGTATTCGGTATTTCGATTATTTGATTGAGTGATATATCCACTTTTGCATGTAGATTAGCAAACGAAGAATGGGATTTCGAAAACAACAATATTTTTACAACAAAAATACCTAAATACAGAGCCATAGACATGTAATTAAGTTGCCAAATCATATAACATTAGAGTTTTTTATATTAAAATTTATGGATGTTTATTATACTACTAGAATGTACTCGTTTGGTCTTAAAAGTGATGAGCCTGTTTTTTTAATTAATCGCATTTTTTTTCAATAAAACTATAACAAACCAAAAACATACATTCTATTTTGTATGAAAAAATAAAACTTCAATATAAATTTTCATGGGTTCCTTTGTGGGTTCGCCAGTTAATGGCTGCTATTCAGAGTCCATTGAATACCGTCTTCGTCTCAGGGTCGTTTATATTAGACATTTCACGACCACAATATCCTTTCAGCGGCGTCAGAAAGACGGGGCTGACGTAAAGGGATCTATGTAATTTTGCAAATGTGACTTGTAGAAATTCAATGCCAGCCCCCCAGTTTATTAGAAACGTTGAAATATTTAAAGTAGAAGAATATATCCCGACAAATTGTGTTAATTATCTTTGGAAAAGCACAACGTAAATGAAGAGGGAAATGAAGTAGAGATGTGGCCAATTTCCACCTATAGCTGTTCGATGCCGTTTCTTGAATTCAATCTTCTAAGCACATTCATACAAATAGACTTGGCATACCGTGTCATCAGCCGGCGATAAAAACATTGCAAGACATTTTCCTCGAGAAATGTGACTTAGTGATGGAATGCCGTTTTTACCGCTTGATTGTGTCTTCGCAATGGAATTTTTATTCTGCTAGCCGTTTTGTTTGCTATAAACAACACTTGTATATGAACTTGGTGGAATAAATTAAGATTTATTGCGAATTTGACAATTTCTCAATGCTGCTCTATATAACAAACAAAGGTCTACAATTATTGTCTGTCTTTATTCTCCAAGCATCATCATCCGACCGACCGACCATCTTAAAACGAAAATTGTCACGTTTTTCGCAATATATAATATTATAGGAAGTGGATATTGTTGCCCTTTAGATGGTCGTTTTTTCAGAAAATTGAGACAAATTTGGAGTTCAATTTAACAGGAAAAGAGTTCGATGAGAACATCAAGAAAAAAAGAACGTCTCCTACGACCACACCCTGTAAAATTTATAACGTCATCTAATAGTTTTTAGTGTCTGATAAAAATCGAATGCGCATATAGCAATACCAAACTAGTACTTGCATATTTAACACGTTATGTATATCTACATTTATTTTCTACAATTAGAGCCTGAATGCAATACTCTTTTACTCTCCGGACTGGTTTTGCGGATTCTCTAGAAATTCACATGTGCCGAAAAACGAATGTTATGTTCCTGCTCAGACTTAGGAGGAGGAGGATTGATTATAGATGGATACTATTATTTATTTATAGAACTATATACACTCATATTTTCGCGAATCAATTATTGTTTATTTTTACCACTTTATAATACATGGCCTTTCTTTTTTTCTCTCTCTCTCTCTCTCTCTCTCTCTTCACAAACCTCAATTCACTCCATTAAAATCACAGCTATTTGGCAATTGGATGCTCTTTCTTTTTGGGGGCCTTTNTTTCGCGAATCAATTATTGTTTATTTTTACCACTTTATAATACATGGCCTTTCTTTTTTTCTCTCTCTCTCTCTCTCTCTCTCTCTTCACAAACCTCAATTCACTCCATTAAAATCACAGCTATTTGGCAATTGGATGCTCTTTCTTTTTGGGGGCCTTTTACTGCCAGCAGCAGCAACAAACAGTAACCTATCTCTCACGGGTTGTGCAAAATTTTGCCTCTATTTTGTAGATG
Source organism: Clogmia albipunctata (assembly GCA_001014945.1). Lineage (NCBI taxonomy): Eukaryota > Metazoa > Arthropoda > Insecta > Diptera > Psychodidae > Clogmia > Clogmia albipunctata. The sequence continues at coordinate 7,061 of JXOV01041670.1, forward strand.
TCGTGTCACCGAAACTATTATCTATGTCTCTCTACAATTAATTTTCATGATTTTTGAAGTGCAATGACTATTACAAGGACGTTTATTTATAGACCGGACACATACACACGCTATAATAATCTTCGGAGCTGCTCTGCTCTGCTGTCATACGCCGGCACCAAGACGACACCGTAAATTCAAGTTCTTCACTAAAGTCAGTGCAGAGGAGTAGCACAACCATTGAATACAGCTCTCTTATCTTGCTACGTGTCCGCACAGAGTTTACATACCCGACAGCAGCAGCAGCAGCAGTGGTCAATCATTAAACACACATACACTTTCAAACGTTTTCGTATCGTATTTTAGCACCTAATTAATGTTTTATTAATTCATTTTCAAATAACTGATATCTTTTGCACCGATAACTAAACACACATACGCCAACCAAGCAGTCACTAGACAGAATTGACTCTCTTTTCATTCCTCTCTCACGGCTACTTCCTGAATGTGCATTAAAAATCGGCAAAATCTGAGAAAATGGTTGGTTAAATGGCTCATTAGCAGATCCCATTCAATTCGATTAAAAAGATTACAGATAGATACCCATCATTCGCCGAAATTATTCCACCGAATGAATTATGAAATGAGGAAAAGGTCCAATACTGGTCCATTATTTACCAATTTTCAAATGCGTACAATACTTCCTATCCTTAGCTGGTAATTGCTACTTGTTGTAATGGTACGGGATCTTGCCATCAATTCAAACCCCACATTACGATTCAATATATTTGAGAACAAAATAGAAAACCGAAATTGACGGATATCGATCGAAAAACCATAAGAATTTACATGAAATCCATTATCCAGCGAGTCAAAGGGAAATGCTGCTGGTGTGTGGATGAATAAGAAGACGGCGGGCGTAAAGCAGGATGAAAACGTGAATAAAAACCACGCCCGATTGCAACCCACATAACCCCATACAAATACAATTTCTCTCTCCTCATCATTTCGATATGGTGGTGGAAATTCAGCAGCACCAGCGGTTTTTTTATTATTGTTATGCCATTATTACCACCAACACTATTAATGCCGGCCGTAGATATGAACAATTTTTCCCAGCCATCCAGCGACAGTAGTACACGTTGGAAACACGCCTTGGACTCCTCCAAAAACAACAACAGCAAAATTTTGACAAAAGAAGAAGCCAAACAAACGACGATAATTTTCCAAATTGACAAAACCTTGGCACGATTAAAAGACTTGCTTTTCGGTCGCACACACAAAATACAAATTGTAATTAAAAACGGTAAAATTAACAGGAGAGTGAAAATGGAAAAATCCATACTTCAATGACATCCAGATGCTCCGCCATCCAGCAGCAGTAGCAGCACCGTTTTGGAGCCTCGCCAATAGCCATTATCGCGAAAAAGTGAAAAATGGATCGGACGTGCATACGTCAAAGGAATCGGAAAGCTTAAGGAGGTACGAAAAAAGACAAACAGCCCAAATGTGACTACAGTTTAGAGTAGCAAAACATTCGGCTTCGCGGAGAGACCACCCCCCAAATACCCCACTTGGTCGTCATTTTCCACAAGATTTTATCGATTTACGCCATCACATTAAATATGGAATGACGTCACTAATCCAATCTAATCTTCTCCCCGAAATGGTGGTTGAGCATAGTTCATTTTCCACCAACACAACAGCACATAACAATAGCCACATACACAGTTCGAGATAATCACATAAAATCTTATCAGGTCAGTAAACGTCCCGGAATACAAGATTAGAAGAACATGCCGGGGCGACTAATAGAAAAGGCCGGACGGTTTTTAAATCAATTACACATAGACCACACAGAAATGGGGAAAAGTTGCACTTACTGTATGTATGGTTTATGGAGCGCGATAAGATGTCGATAAGTTAACACAATGAATGACTCTAGTTAAATGACCAAAGCACGCCCTTTTAATGGCACTGATACACTTCCGCTGCCAAGATGAAGGCCTTCCTCTCTCTCCATACAACAACTCAACTAATTATCCCTATATTCCAGCCAGCATAATTTTAAATCATTCCCAGAGACGACGGCGGCGGCTAAGTGAAGAGAGAGAGAGGGAGCAAACAGAAACTCTCATATTGATTTTTATTTAAAGTGTGAAAAAGCTTGATAAAAAAATACACCAATCGATTTTCCAGTCAAAAACTGTTCAGTTTACTTGCATTCTTATATGCGCAGGAGGGTTGGCGCATTTGGGGAAACCCAAGAGAGGAAATCTCACTGTGAATGCAACTCATGGTACAAATTTAAGAATGTCCACAGAAAAACATGGCAGAAAATATGTAACACAAACTATGTAGAAGATAAAGTATTTCAAACAGAAAAAATAAAGAAAATAAGGGTTGTCAGAAATACTTAGGCCATATTTTAACGAACCAAAGGTTTTTGAATAATTATTTAAAAAGAATTCTTTTGACGATGGATTGAATATTTAACTAAGAACAATTAATAGAAAATAACGACTTTTACCATCATATTACGGCTGAATTATTGTTCCAACAGTTCTTCTTTCATAAAAGCAATTTTATATTCAAGTATGTTCAACTGTTCTTGGAAACTGAAAACCGGGGAGTACCTCTCCTCAAACAAACGTGTGACTGTTTAAAGGTAAAGCGATAAAACACAATTTTAAATGGCAAAGACCAGGTAGCACCAGTACAAATAATATTTTTAAAAAAACAAGGTATATAGACAGGTTGTAGAAAACACCTAATATCACTCACGGATTCGGAACTGTATCTCAATTTCGTTCGTCTGTGGCACAATCACCAAACTCTACACGTTATCAACAGTCGGTTGCAATCACACAAATAGAAATTTTAGAACAGTTCTCTCGGTTATGACGAAAGCTGGATGACTTACGTCACTAACTTATCACTGTATTTATATATTTATTGCACAAATTTTTTATTTCACGCGCACTTTACTACAGATTTTTCAAGTTTAACCTTTTCTCCAGCGAAACTACAAATACTTGTGGCTTTCTTAGTGACTGGAATTGGTTTCAGGAAGACAACTGACGACCATATGGCTATGCTTTGCTTTTTTCACTGCCACTCCCTTCAGGACACCATATTTAATTCGCAATATTATAATAGAGCCGCAACACTGAGACTTGCCGGAGCGAAATTCCGAACGTTATTGCGCCTGAGCGATGAGTTTTTGATGGTATTAAGAATGTGTCTCAGCACTGAACCTCGAAATCCGGAAGCTATTTATTATCACTTTATTGGTCTAGTGTACTCTGAGATTCAATTACATTTGGAGGAACATCATTGCTAACATTTTTGTTTTTGCACTCTCGATGCAATTTTATTTAGCCGAAATTCGCTGCAAATTATCGATCATGCGCATTTCCGACCATTCCCATAACCTCGTAATGGAGAGTTGGACAGGATAGTACCACTTTAAACAGGTGTCATTATGAAAATAGTCCAAAAAATGGGATTAGATCAAGTCAAATCACTCCCCCTCTTACCGGTCTGTTCTGTAATGACGGATTGCCGTACTGTTGCATAGTTATCCAGTGTAGCTCCCTCTTAAGGCTGGCGACGGATGTGGATCAGGAACTCTTAGAAGATGCAGTTACAGAAGAGAATCACAAGGATTTTCCTAATTATTTTTTTCCACTGTTTTTTTGTTGTTATTCAACAAAAAAATAGGGTTGATTTATTTTTGGTATAAGTAAGCGTAGTTTAGGTATACATAAACAAAAAAAAATCGAGGTTACGCAAGGAAATTACAGAAAAAAAGGAAACAATTTAAAATTATATGAAATGTAATTGAACGTTAAATAACGAATTTGAAATCATTTCTGATAATAAAAATTGAAATTATCTGCTTTTGTGCTCTAATTAGTGGGTGACAGTGATAATTTTCCGCCTTTTGGGTTTATTTAACAACAAAATGCTAATTATTAATTTCTATCTAAATTGTTTAAAACAAAAAATGTTAATTTCAAACTTAAAATAATTTTTTTTCCAATTTTTGTAGAAATTGTACAACACGTAGTACGCAACTTGTAGGCAATGGTACCTTATGTTGTGTGCACACCGAAAAGTCTT
>JXOV01041679.1:0-18299 GCA_001014945.1 Clogmia albipunctata
GTACTTTTTATATCAAAATTGGGAAAATTGGATTTTTATATACACATTTGCTTTAATCTCATATAAAACATCATTTCTTATTCCCGGTATTTTTTCGAAACAAACCCAATGAAGAAAGATCTTTGACTATAATTGAAACTGTTTATTTTTCATATTTAAATCAATTCCTTTTGATTAAATTCTTTGTTTAACAGTTCCAGGGACCCCCGTCAGGGAATATGGGAGGAGGTCCTCCGAGAGGAATGCGTCCCGATTGGAACCGGCCTCCGATGCAGGGTAATTTCCAGCAGGGACCTCCTCCTGGTCACCCGCAGGGACCACCCCATATGCAGGGTCCTCGCGGTCCTCCTCCACCGCAAATGGGGGGACCAGGAGGCCCTCACGGACCCCAGGGACCTCCCGCTCCGCACGTAAACCCGGCATTCTTCAACCAAGGCCCTCAGCCGCATCCCAACGGTCCACCGATGAACCAGAATATGCCGCCGCACGGACACTTCAACCAGGGGCCACGAGGTCCCTGGCCGGGTGGACCAGGAGGAAAACCGCCTGGTTTCGATCAAGGGGGTGGTATCACTCCGTCGCAGATTTCCGAAGTGGAGTTTGAGGAGATTATGGCTCGCAATCGGACGGTGAGCAGCTCGGCGATCGCCAGGGCAGTGTCGGATGCCGCAGCTGGAGAGTACTCGTCGGCGATAGAGACGCTGGTGACGGCCATCTCTCTGATTAAGCAGTCAAAGGTGGCGCAGGACGAGCGGTGCAAGATCCTCATCAGCTCCCTGCAAGACACGCTGCACGGCATCGAGACGAAGAGCTACAGTCGACGGGACAGGTCGAGGAGTCGCGAACGACACAGGAGACCGCGCCGAGAGAGGTCCACGTCGAGGTACAGGGACCGATCCAGAGACCGAGAACGCGACAGAGACCGGGATCGTGACCGTGAAGGGTAAGATACCATTAGACTAGACTCTATTAACTAAAGTAGTACATTGGAGATTATTATACCAAAAAAGAAAATATAAGCATTAAGGGGAGGGAAAGCAGGTTCCAGTTTTAAGGAATCTTTATAATTTTAATGAATGTAAAAATGTGGGAGGTTTTATCATGTACAATATTTATTTTAAGATTTGTATTTCCGTCGATATTAGTTTCCCTTAATTCTGAACTATGTGTATCTAATATAGTTATAAAACGAATAATTAAACCAATGCCAAATTACAGCTTTAAGCACGCTTTAGTCATATTTTTGTTGTTAATAAATTATTTGTTGGAAATAATTGTTCTCGTTATAGATGAACTATACTGTATAATTTGTAAAAAAACAATAATAATACGGACTACTTAGAATGAGAGTTGTATGAAGTGACTTTATAAAGTTTGTTTAGCTTTCTACCAAAGTGTATAACTTTAAGGGAAAATCCGAAATGTGATTTTATAAATTTATACATTATATTATAAGCCATGAAATGAAAGTGATAAATAATTGTCATTTGGTTACAAGTTTCTCTTCCTATACTATACTACACCACCGTTTATTGTAAATAATTGACAATCGTATTTTTGTACAAGATTGTTCTCGAAATTGTGCTAATTATACAATGTAATGCATTTCCAGTTATACGGACCATTATCAGTAATTACATTAATCATATTTCAAAATTATGGACCATAAATTTGGTTTGTGATGATTGTCATAACCATACAAATTGTTGATTTCAGTTTCGCTCCCCATTGTCAAACTTATTATATCCATCACCAAAACTCATCATCGATTGGACAAATTAATAAATTGTATGTTTAGGGTGATTCGCTCTTATAAAAAATTTATTCTATTTTTATATATACATAATATAAAGTTTTATATACATTTATACCGAAAATTGTGACGCAACCACTGATTTTTTTTATTGTTGATAGTTTTTTGTCATTTTTACCTGTTATGACACTTTATTTACACTTTCTAAACAATAAAATTTTTATTGCATTAAAAATCAACTTCACAGTTTTAATGAATGGAACACTTTTATGAGTACTTATTGGGTGTTTGATGTTTTAAATGGAAATATTGAGTTAGGGGGGTACGTACGGAAGTTAGTGATCATATTGGGTTTTTTTTCTTTCAAGTAATGACTTTTATATTAGAAACTATATTGCACTAAACTTTGGGAAATGGGAATGATGAGGAATCGCATAAACGTAAGTCGTTTCCACTTGATGAAGGGTTATTATTTTGCTGTTTACATATTTAAATTTACACGTCGTCTAATATTGATTATGAAAATTGATACAATTATTTAAATTTGCTAGATACTTTCTTAGGTAGACGATTAATTTAACATGAATAATTGGAAAAAATCTACTTTGGCTATAATTTACGTAAATGGTTAATTAATTACTTGATGGTAAATTTTGCACCAATTAATCTATTCAAATCGCCAAGAATTTTAACTGGTTTAATATTTTTCCCAAATATACCAATTTTATCTTTATTCTCTAAAAGAGTAATAATTATTAAATCAAATCGTAGTAGTTTGAAGGACCCCCTAATTTTCTAAAAGATATTTTTAAATAAATATCGTTGAAGATTGAATTTCGAGTTGTGGGTTTGCTACGAGGTGCAGGAATTTATTGTGATATTGAATTTGTTTTGCAGACGTTACTACGGAGACAATTATCGTGACGGAGCAAGTAGGAATGAGCGGTCCCGAAGCAGGGAAAGAGGGGCAGGCGGAACAGAGCGAGGTTCTGGCGTTGCCAGTAGTGGAGGAACGGGAGGATCTGCTGCTGGAAAGGGCAGTGACCCACACTACCGCGAGGAAAGGTAAATTAGCAAATTAATTTTTGAAATCTAAAAACTGTATCCCCTCTATTGTGTATTGAACTTCAGCTCTAGCCGAACGAGTCGCCAAAGAAAATCTCCAGAATCGTTAAATGAACCGGTTAGCGGAGGTGACTCGAAACGCAGTAATTACAACTATGACGAGCAGCGGTATAGGGACAGGGGCACGGAGAGGGATAGAGATCGTGGACGAGATGATCATCGGTCCCGTATTTGAATCGGCGGCGAGATAAAGAGAGAGCGGACGGAGGAGTAATCTCCTCCAGAGAAAAATATTAAGCTTAGAGTTATAATACTACATACTTCAGATTTGATGATTCATTATATAATATGATTGGACAAAATATTGATTATAATTAATAAAATAAGAGAATTGATGTCGAAATTCGTTTCTTTTTTAAAGAAATTATTACTGGACAACCATATATGTCCCAATTTATGTCTATTATGAGTATACCTAAACCAGCAAATACTGTACCAAAAACCACGTATTGTTGTCATTGTGTGTCAGTCAAAAAGAAAGAAATCGAAATTTCTACGCAGATCAAAACACAGTAAAATTTTTAGTTATCGTCACAATCGCAGTAAAATTAGTCAATTCAAGATCAGTACGGGGTTTTAAAATCGCGCGATGTCGTTTTCGTTTGATAGATTAGCGCAGAATTTCTCTGCTAGAGTGTAAGTTGATGGAAATAAATATGACCTTTCCGATTCAATTAATTTAATTTTTCTCCATTTAGGGAAGCGCCAGTGCGACAGCACTTGGGCAAAGTGTACTCCTGCTTAACCGGAACCACCCTGGTGGCCACTGTTGGAGCTTACGCATATCACGCAGGATATTTCGACGGACACCTTTTGTCCGCCCTGGCCTCAATTGGATTATTGTTGGCTCTTTACTTTACCAAAGACAATGGCAAAAACTTCAACATTCGACTGGGCATGTTGCTGGGATTCGGTTTCTGTACAGGTGGGTTTGTAAAAGATTATGCAAACTGGACAAAAATGATGAAATATCTCTTGTTATTCCAGGAAATTCAATGGGCCCATTTTTGGAGATGGCAATTCACGTAAACCCACAAATTATAATGACAGCGCTCATAGGAACCACCGTCGTGTTTCTGTCATTCACAGCAGCAGCTCTTTTGGCCAGACGGGGCCAGTACTTGTTCCTGGGCGGAATCCTGATGAGCATTCTTGGCTACATGTCCCTCTTTTCACTGGCCAACCTCTTTTTACGTACACGCATCATTTACGAGTCCCAGTTGTACATTGGACTTGGTGTTATGTCCGTTTTCATTCTGTACGACACTCAGGCCATCATGGAGAAGTACAGAATGGGCCATAGGGACGCAATTGCCCACTCCTTGGACCTGTTTATTGATCTCGTGAGCGTTTTCAGACGTCTGCTCATTATCCTCACCCAGAAGGAACAGCGAGAACAACAGAACCGCAAGAAAAGAAACAACTAATCTAGTTTCTATATTTTGGTTAACCCCTTCCCCATTCCTTTTGTGTACTTTTCCCCAGAATCTAACCAAAATCTTATCTCCCAGTTTTATCTTTTTACAATGGACATCAAAGACACAAGATAAGAACGGGTGTTTACGGGCGGGGTTATCTCATTTTCATTAACTGTAGATTTGTGGCTGTATATTGGGCAAAATATGAAAATTGCATCCATCTTTATATTCAAATATTCTCTGAAAAAATTATGTGGAATGAATTATTATAAATAAAAAGCGTTTATGAAGACGAATTACTTGTTTTATTTGATATTTTCTGAAAAGGATTCAACTTCTTGTGATTGATTGTCTTTTAAAAAACGATCCATTAGGAAATCGCCCATATTGGAATCTAAATGTGGTAACGGGCTCTCCTCTGAATTCAGTTTGTTTCTCTCTTGAATTTCGCTGTAAAGGTCGTTTATTTCTTTCAGTTCATCTTCAGTAAAGTTTAGAAGGCTCTCTGGGAAATATTGGTTAAAGAGATCACTCCTGCTGGTCTTATTGATGAAAATGTTCTCGTTTGTAAAAACAAACACTTGAGATTGGGTAGAAGGTTCGTTGGAAGAAGGGGTGTCTTGCTTTTCTGGAGATGATGTGGTGTTATGAAATTCATCCACTTGCTGTAAAACGTTCAAGAGTGATGGAGATGGTTCCAGAGCCTTTGTGGCTCGACGTATTTTAGCATTTTTGAATCTCCTAGGAAATATTATGTCCACAGTTTTGCCATCGAAAATTTGGGTATCTGGAATATCGTCAAAATTCATCTTGGCTGTTCTGCAACAAAATAATTAAGTAGTATTTGTTAAAATGATTGGGAACTGTTGAATAAATATATAATGTTATTGTACTCGTATCATATGGTTTTGGCACTAAACAAATATCTAAGTTCTGGACTAGATCTTTAACCACTTGCTGATATCTCGTAAACCAGATATTTATTTTTTAACACAATAAAAATAAGGCAAATAATTATTTTCATTAAATCGATTATATTATGCTTTATACACTGACCTTTAAATGATTTAAAGATCTAATAATAAAGAATGCAACCTAATAATTCTAAAATAACACTAAGACGGATAATACTTTAATTTTTTGGTTTTTACCTATAAATTAAAAAAATTAATTGTTTACAAACAAACGACGAGATAACTTTTCTTCTGTGTTTTTGTCAACAAATTGGGCAACAACAAAATATTGCGGTTTTGTTGTTATATTTTGTAAACAAAAGTGCTAATTTTTCCTTTCCAAAACTAAAAATGGGTTGTTTTGGAAGCAGACCAACAACCACGGATCCTCTAGCTGTGAGAGGCTGTACGGATGTTTGCTGGCTAATAATTTACGTTGTGTTTTGGATGTTTATGGTGAGAATAAAGAAATGAAACTCAATTTTACACGCTTTGATGCCACTCCTTTGCGAATTTAATTAACTAATTAGTTTTAATAAAATCTAATGAATCACACTTTTCATTTTAGATTGTTATTGCCATCTTCTCTTTTGTCTATGGCAATCCACTAAGGCTGGTAAATGGCTGGGACTCGTATGGAAACACCTGTGGCGTTAAGAGTAATGATCGATTTGCTGATTTACCTTTATCCGGGATGAACACCATTGACAAACCCTATGTACTTTTTATGGATTTGAAGCATCTGAAAAAATCGCTTAAAATTTGCGTCAAAGAGTGTCCTTCAGAGCAGCTAAACACGAATGACGAATTGTATGCTTATTATAAAAAGACGAATAATCAACTCTGTGTCTACGATCACAATATGGAATGGCTGCGAAATGACAAAAGTGCTATTGCTAAAGGCTCAATCAGCGAAATTTATAATCCATGTCCAGTATTACCAGTATATCCTTCAAAATCCGTTCTGAATCGATGTGTTCCTTCAGCTAAAACCGCTCCAAAGGAGGACGTGAAGAATGTGTATGACGTCCTTAATTCCCTGGGAGCAGCTGATCAATTTCTAGGAGATATTTACACCACTTGGCCATTTATCGCCCTCATGTGTGCTGTGGCTTTAGTCTTGTCAATACTTCTGATTGGTCTTCTCCATGTTCTAACCACCATTGTTTCTTGGCTGATCTGTATTCTGGTTGGTGGCGCCAGTATATGCCTAGCTGTCGTTCTGTGGTGGACATACTACAGCACCAAACACGGCAAAGCCGTAGAGAGCAAATACAATTACTTGGAAGAACTTCTAAAAAATGAAACCGGACTCTATTGTCTCGCAATAGTGGCAACTATTTTCGTTGTGTTCCTCCTTATGATCATATTCTTTATGCGAACGCAACTCAATGGCCTGGCAGCATTGTTTGAGGAGGCTGGCAAGTGTATGCTGAGTCTTCCCGGACTATTTCTACCATCGATTTTGGCCTTTATTTCGTTAATAATATTCTTTGCGTTTTGGGTGATTGTGGTTGTATGCTTAGCGACAGCCAGTTACCCCGGAGAAAACTCGTTGATTCCATTTGGGCAATCCATTCCTCTCAATGACACACCCACAACTATTATGCCCCAAAACAATAGTGACCTTCTGAATATGAAAAGTGAGTATTAAGTATAATTTATAACTAATTGCGAAAGAATTCCCATTAATCATGAGTTGAATTATTTTAAAAATAATTATTACGTCATGGTTTATGTTTAACTTTATTGTTAGTAATTAATATGATCAATTTTTAAAAAAATATACTATTTAAACACAATTTAAAATATGGAAATATCTGTTTATAATACAGTAGCATCTGTTTATTAATACGACGAAGTTTGGTTTCAATATGAAGAAATTATAAAATAGACGGATATTATAATCCTATAATTATCAAAAGAATTTATATACTAAGTACAATTTTTATTTTAATTTGTATCTGTTTTGATTCTTAAATATGTACTACCAAAAAGGATATACTTTACATAACGTCCCTTCGATGTCATATGCAGATTTTGCTGTTATTTTCTTAAATGTATTTACATTTGTTTAAAAAGACATTTTGTATAAATTTTTTTTTAAAAAGTAATAGAAAATCATTTTTCCAGTTTGACAAAAAATATAAATTCCTAATATCTTTACAGGTCTAAAATTGGTGGAGTTCCTCGAAGCAGTTTGGCTTAAACGAATGCTATGGTTCTACCTGATTGCTCTGATTTGGACAAGTGAATTTATATTCGCCTGCCAGCAATTGACAATGGCTGGAGCTGTAGCCTATTGGTACTTTAGGAAGCCTTTTGACTCACCTGTACTTCAAGCTATGAGTAAACTGGTCAAATATCACCTCGGTTCCGTGGCTAAAGGTTCCTTCTTGATAACCCTCTTCAAAATACCACGTCTCATTCTGACGTATTTGTACACGAAATTGAAGCGGTCCGAAGATGGAGGCAGTCAGATGGCGGCGTGCTGTTTAAAGTGTTGTATTTGCTGGTTTTGGGCGTTGGAAAAGTTCGTGCGCTACCTTAACCACAATGCATACACGGTCATCGCTATTGAGAGCATCAACTTCTGTCCAGCTGCAGGAGTCGCTTGGAACGCCATGATGAGCAATGCCCTCCAAGTTGCAACCATAAACGGAATTGGTGACTTTGTCCTTTTCCTAGGAAAACTATTCGTTGCTTTGATCTGCGGCCTTGTCAGTGTTCTGGTCCTTAAAAACCGCGAGAACGTCAACTTTTATGTCGCACCAACTATCATCATTGCCTTGTTTGCTTTCTTCATAGCTCACGTCATTTTGTCTCTCTATGAGGTAAGAAAATTTAGTTTCGATTTTATTCAACACGTGCAATTATACACACCATTTTTTATTCATATAAATCCAAGAAAATTGTGCTCATAAGCATGTGTTATTGATATAATTGCATACTTAATTGTCTTATTAAATTCTTTGGATACAATGTGTGTGATAATTTTGCGGCAATTAAGTTTTAAAAATGTCTTTTTTATATAGAATATCTTATAACCAGTCAAAATTAAGATACTTGCAAATTTAAAAATGAAAAACTAATTTAATTTTTCTTTAATGATTAAAATGAAATTTTCAGTCAATTATTTTATAGTCGTATTATAATCTAATTATTTATTTTTTTCTTTTGTAGATTGTGGTTGACACCCTATTTTTGTGTGTTTGTGAGGACAGAACCATTAACGGTAACAATGGGCGATGGCGAGAATCGAAATTAGCTTACCTTCTGGGAGAAGACCCAGTTGTGGAAGAACGAGTGCAATCGATTGAAATGGCTCCCATAACAAAAGAACCATTCTCATCACATGCCTAAAAAGTGTTTCCCGAATATTGGCTATTTTAACGTGTGCTTAAAAAAGATTATTTAATTAAGTATTTTGAAGCTCAATGAGGCCTCATCAAGAAAAGTTCTAATTTAAAACTAATTATAATTGACACCATGAAATGTTTTGTATTTTATATTCTATTTACGTGTTCTTTAAAGTATTTTAATTATTATTATACTCGTTGCTGATTTGTGATAAATTTTCATCTGTTAAATCACAATTTCAACTATTAGTGGCATGCAACACATACCTCATATTGCAATCAATGGCTCAAAAGATACTTCCTCATTTAACGACCAATCATATTTACACCATTATTGTCCATTTACAAGAATTTAAGTCTTTGTTGTATTTTTAAAATGAACTTTAATAAAGAGTGAAATTACAAAATTATTCTCATTCACTATCCGTGGAATCGTCAGAAGAATTTTCCTCAGGCTCGTCGTCACTATCGTTTTCCTCCTCGGGTACATCGATTTCGGTTTTTGCAATCTTCTTCGCTTTTCGTTCAGGATTAATACAAAAAATGTCTCGTGTGTCCTGCAGGGGCTTTGCATCAGGTGCCGTCCTTCTAATTTCGTTCTGCACTTTCTTGTCCAATCTGTTCTCATATTTTGCACTAGCTTTCTTTCTCAGCATTTGCCGGTATCTGGCTGGACTGACATAATCAGGATTTTCCCAAAGGGTTTCCCCGCCAAAGGAGTCTCCAAATATTTTAACCGGGTTCAAAACGAAACGTGGCCCAATTTCAGCCAAACCACCATCCTCAGATAGGACCTGGAAGTTCCTGAACCAGATTCTTTTGTCGATATATGTAAACGTGTAAACATGGTCAATAAAAGGCTGGCTCTTGGGGTGATAGTTTGGTACACCGAACGTTTGTGTGAATAATTCTTTCAGCAAAACCAAATGCGGTAATTCAGTGAACTTTTCATCAAAAGACAACAGGGGCCTGGAGCCTCTTAAACAGTTGCCGGTCATTTTCAGTTCGCCCATTGTGTGTACATTTTCCAAAAGAAATTTAGCACTGGGACCATTTGGGACATTAGAGCACCACATATAGAGGTCCTGTTTGCGTCTCCCTTCAAACAGCAATGCCTTATTGCAGTGTTTCATCGCGCACATTTCATTTACAACGGACAACGTTTTCGATCTCTCCATTTTCGCTTCTTCACGATGGTGAGGCATAAGCGTTTTAATGTCCCGCATCAAGTGCCTGTCCCGATGGTTTATGCCCCTAGCAGCAAAGACTAGCACTCGCTGTTTATTCACCCATCGATCCTATCATAAAAGAACGTTTTAATTTCTCAAAGACCGAAGACAATTTTTATTCTTACCTTTTTTGGAACAGGTTCATCGGACATTCTGGTCGCTGGAAGAGGTTCTGCTTCAATCTCATTCTGAACGACCTCCTTCAAATCACGCTTCCTTTTTCCCAATTTAGACTTTCCCATTTTTAACTTAAATTATTTACCGATTTCCACGTGCTTCTGTTTTGTTTACAACGCAACAACAACAATATCTGTCAAAATTGTTTTTGTCGGAGTGAAGTTATTGTTTTGGTACAAACAAAATTTCGAAAATAAACTTTCAAGATGTCTATGCGACCGGATGACCACCGTCGCAAGTGGGACAGAGCCGAATACCAGAAGTTGGCTCTGGACCGTATGCGAGATGAAAAGGAGAAGAAGAAAAATTTAACTAGGAGTGATTCCGAAGATGACGATATTTCAAACGGTAAAATTCCAGATATTTTTAATTTCTATAGCTAATATATGCTATTTTCAAGAATCTACCAAGAGAGAACTGCTAAAACGAAGGGAATATAAAGTTGATTTGGAAGGGAAACTGGGAAAAAGTGTTGTTATCAGTAAAACAACTCCCAATTCTCAATCTGGCGGATACTATTGCAATGTTTGTGACTGTGTTGTCAAGGACTCGATCAATTTCTTGGACCATATCAATGGCAAGAAACATCAGAGGAACTTGGGCATGTCCATGAAGGTGGAGCGCAGTTCCTTGGACCAAGTAAAAGAACGTTTCAAAGTCAACAAGAAAAAAATGGAGGAGAAGCAAAAAGACTATGAACTAGAATCCCGGTTAAAGGAGGCGAAAGAAGAAGAGGACAAGATTAAGGAGCACAGAAAAGAGAAGAAAAAGGATAGAAAAAGAAAAGCAGATGAGGAATTGGAGGAAATGGGGTCTGCTCAGGATATGGCAGCGATCATGGGTTTTTCGGGATTTGGCGGTTCTAAAAAGAACAATTAAAATTTTAGTTTTTGGTTTATCGGAACTCAACTCACTCTTAATAATTATTTAACTAAAGACGATATATGTTATTTATAATAATGTAAATGTTTATTCATAAATTAGAAGAGAATAAATACAATTTACGCAGACAGTAAGAATAGTATTCCAAATCCATAAAAATTATTATTTCCTTCAAATCCACCTACACTTTTGTCATTCCTTTTTAGCCTAAGTGAAAACAAAGTCTGTCTCCTCGTTGGGTAGTTCCCAAGGTTGCTTGAAAAACTCTGCAGGAAGCGGTGTGCAATGGCTGGATTTGTAATCCACGAAATGTTTTTTAGTTAAATATATGGCCATCATTAGCCTTTGCTGGTCGTCGAATTCAGCCCCAATATCCAACGGATAAACCTTTTCATTGAGTTTTGAAATATGGGATACTAAAAGCGAAAAGCACGTATCTTCGATCTCAGTATTGCGATCTAAATTTTCCACGGAGTTCTTCAACAAGTTCAAAATATGTTCACACTGCTTCTCTTTGAAAATGTTAGGAAAACGATGGGCCAGAAGTTTGACCAGCAAAAAGTTTCCTCTGTTTGTGCCCAATTTCAAGTCCTCAGCAATCACTTCGTCCTCTGTACGTCGAATTATAAACACTGGACCGTTGTACTGCTTCAAGAGCTCAACGTTGTTCAAGTTTACGTAGCTCCTGATAGCGTATTCAACAACTCCAGCGAGACTTTGTGGCATTCTCGGCAACGCCAATGGCAAAATATCGTCAAATGTTGCGTCCAAAATCACACCTTTTACCCTTGGGTAACGTGCAGCTCCGTAAATAGACGAATAACCACCAATGCTCCACCCAAATAGAATTATATTCTCCGGCTGGAAATCTAACTTCTCGATAGCGAACTGTATTACAGCATCAAATGCATTCTGGTCTTGATTCGGAAATGGTTGGCCCTAAAAAGGAATAAGAATTTTATGTAAATATGATCATGATTTGAAATTAAACAATCACTCGATTATTCTGTAATTTGATTGTTAAAGTAGAAGAGAAACTTACCGTGCTTCCTCCAAAACCAGGATGATTCCATCCCAGCACGGAATATTGTAGACTTAAAGGTGTTGCAGCGATTCCGATTTCATAGAATCCAGCATTGCCCTCGGAACATACGACTAGAACTTTGCCATTAGCAGATTTGTCACGATTATCAACGAAAACTGTATCAATTTGGTTTTTGTCGCAAGCCTCCAGCTTATAACGAACTCCGTTCTGTTCTTGGATTAATTTTTGTCGGCCTTCCACCAGCATTGGGTGGAAATAACTTTGGAATATTTTCAAAGAGCCCGGATAAATCATTTTGAGACCAAACAGATTTATTGCCAAATAAGCGGCAATTTCGTAGGGAATTGTAACTAATCCACTGCATTTTATGCCCTTCGAGATGTTGACTAGTTCGACTGGTTCTACTTTCGCGCTCCCTTTGACCTCCTTCACGGACCAATCAACTGGCCAGTATTTAAACTCGAAATCGAATTCCCGAAGAGCCTTCCTTAATTCAGAGTTGTTCTGGTTTTGCTTCGATAAGTCGAAGGCTTTGAAAAAGCGAGCATATTGAGGGGATTTGGCTCGTCCTATACCTCGCATACAAAGCGATATAATGCAGATTATACTGATTCCGGTCGTCAATTTGGCCAGAGTTCCAATCGAGTCCATCACAAGGTAGCCTCTTCGATACAGGAACGTCAATATGATTGGAGATGAATAATAACAACATGAAAACATAAGATTTAGCTGCAAAAAAGAGATTTGTTTAGTCATTTCAATGATGAAACTGAAAAAAGGGAAACTAACAGTGGACAGGATTTGATCACCCCATTTCTCAACACCAATAGCTTCATAGAGTACTGCAGAAGTTGTGTGTCGGTAGTCTTTGTATAATTTCGGCGAGAATAAGTAATTTGTTATAGTCATTTCCGCAATTTCCTAATCACTTTTGTGTATTTGCAAAACTTTTCTTCCGTGTTATTCGAGTTTGGCAGCTGGCTGTCAAATTAAATAACAAAAATTATCAAGTTCAAATTTCCAGTTGATAACAGATAATTATCTTTTTTAAAAGAAATCTGACGTGACCGATTCCAATAATACTTTGTTCATACGTTATGTATGCTGGCATAACATAAACATAAAAAATAAATTATAGTAAATATAAAAACCTGAAAAGACCAAAAAATAACCTCAATATGTTGATTGTAGAGCAAAAAGATGTTGCTATCATTTGATTTCCTTAGCTCTTTTTACAATTACAAACCCCCTAAAATATAGAAAAGCAATCAAATGCGAATGTAAATAGTATAGAGAGTATAAATATTAAACACATTTTCAAACAAAAAAAACATTATTTCAAAAAGTTTTATTGGTATTTACATATTTTTGTATAAAAAGAAATACGCTAAAATTGCTGCAATTGCAAATAAAGATGCCGCACTAATAAAGTAAAGCGTTTTATTAGTACTGGTTTCCGATTCCACTCGTCGTACTTTTCTCTCTTTGGGTTTCTTGTTACCGTATTTTTCCTGAAAAGCCTCTAACTCAATACGGTTTCGTTCATCTTCTTCTGCCTTTAATTGTTTTATCCTCTCGTCCTCTAACTGCTGTTCCTTTTCCATTTTTTGTTTGCAGTTTTCATCACAATCCAATACAAAATCATTTTTAATTTTCTCACACAAAACTTCCATTTTACGATTCTTGCACTTGCAGGATACTTTAGATTTCTTTTTACAAACATCGGAACTGGGACAAGAGCCTGAATGGCATTTTTCAGGACAGCGGTGGCCGCAACTCAACTGAAAGAACAAAAAAGCGAATTAAAATAACAATATATTTAAATTTTATCTTAATAATTTAACCAAAAACCAATTTATAATTGTAATTATTATTTTAAGTAACAATGTTCTCTTTTTTTAAATTAATTATATTTTTAAAAAAACTTAAAATATGATTTTACTTACATTTTTTATACATTTATTTCCACAACTGAGCATTTCTTCTTTTAATTCAGCAATTTTTTGGTCATCTAGTTCATTTTTGTGAATATCAGAGCAAATATACACCTTCTGCAGTAATCCACAGTGGCAATCACTCTTAACGGGACGGTTGCATGGGTCACATGGTGGGGGATGGCAAGGCTTCTTGCAACCATGAGGACATCCATTGGGTCTGGGCAGACCACAAAATTTCTCACACTTTGAACAAGACTTTTCATCAGCTTCCGATCCTTTCAAATCTGCCACGACATGGCACAACTTCTGACACTCGTGATTCCCACAATTCAGCTTCCGGCCACAATTCCGTCCACAGCATTTCGACTTGGAGTCATAGCACGCCCACAAAATCGTTTCATGCCCACCCAAACATGTGACAGGCACTTTCAATTCGCATTTGGGGTGCGGCAATTTCTGAAACTCAATGACTTCCTCGGGAATATCCCAAGGACCAACTGGTTTAAAGTTTTTGTCCACAATTTTCACCATAACTGAGTCATGGCATTTTGCTTGGCATTTATGCGAACAATTCGTTGTATCGTTTGATAAATCGCAAACTTTAGCACATGGAGGACATTCGTTCTCATGACATGTGTGCAAAGTCTTGTGATGGCATTTCGACGGGCGACGACAAGGCAAGTGGCATTTCGGTGGTTTTATTTTCTTTGTATGACTACAGGGCACCTGTATCACAGTTCCACCACAGCTGGAAATAAATTTATTCATATTGTTTGTCTTAGTTCTCTTTTTAATTTGGTTTTCAAGTAGTTGAAACATTTGATTACAATTTAGAAGTCACGAAAATGATTTATTATAAAAAGCAAATTATTAACAAGATCTCATAACGATTTCTTGTCAATAAAATTACACCACTAATTAGGGGTATACGTGTCATGCTGTTAATAGTTAATTGATTGATTTTTAATTAACGGCATCGACTAACTTTATATTTATAAAAATAATAAAACCAGGCGCACATTTCTCTTTTCTTTCTTTAATAGTATAAAACTAGTGAATAATACAATTAGTGGTCCTACCAGAATATAAAATCAGTTTTTTTAAACTAGGTAACGAATGTTTCCGAATCAGAGACTGATTTTATACTCAAGCATAAATTGTTTTGGAATTATTATTTTCAAACATCACAAAAATCTATTTTCTATTCCCTATGACTGTTATTTGATTAAAAAATGTGCATTTGTCGTTCGAAATGGCACCTGAATTTTTACATTGAGACAAATTTTTTGGAAGATTATAACTATTAACTTTCACTAGTGCGATAAAGTGGCACATTACAAAACTCAAATCGATATTGGAAGTGCAAAACATAAATTATTCAGGGGTGGTTCAGTATTTAACAGAAAATAATTCTTACCGACACTTTAAATTGGATTTGACATTACAAGGATAACATGGTCCACTATGACAAAGGGATTTACACTTGTGTTTGTTGCAGAGTAGGAATTTATCGCATATACGATCACAAGGTGGGCAATTTCCGTCGCAACATTTCCTATTACAGGGATGCTCCTTACAGTTTCGGTGTTGCTTACATTTGGTTTCGCAAATGAATGGTTTGGAACAGGGAATTTCTTTGGAATGGAGACCACATCGGCATTTCTTCTCTACAATTTCCATACACTAAAAATTAAAAACAAATAATTAGAAATAATCGATAACAATAGTTAGTAAACTACCTTACTACACGGTCCTTTGTGGCATCTATTTAGACAGTCGTGAATTCCACAATCCAACTTTTTCAAACAGGTATCTCCACAACTTTCAATTTGTTCTGAACAATTAGCAGTTGTCGTTTGCTTGCCACAGGGACAACTTCTGGGCAAGCCCAGATTGCACGGACCACAAGACGGCCCTTCATGACATACTCGGTTACAAATATGCAAGCCGCAATCAAAGCTTTTGCCACAAATCTGTCCACATTGCCAACTTTTCTCTGAACAACTCCTCTCTTCGGATTTCTTTCCACATAGACATCGTTTACTGCTCTTTTTGGGACATGGCTTGCAAGAACTGGGATCGTGACATATACCAGAACACTTATGGATGCCACAGGATAAGGTTTGAGGACATTTCTTTCCACAGTTCCATGATTTATTAGAACAACGAATGGTTTTTGGCCCAGACTGTCCACATTCACAATTTTTGGAGATAATTTGAGGACAAGAAGGACAAGGCCCGGGGTGACACAATAAAACACACTTGTGTCCGCATTCAGGCTTTAATGGTAATCCACAAGCTTCGCCACAGGAGTGCGGAATAGACCATAGATTTAAAGTTGGTTCAAATTCTTTACCACAGAAACATGTGTATTCCCGAGGTACTTCATTGTCATTGAACGTATATCGACATTGAGGACAGTCCCAGTTGATTACAATTTTCCGTTTTGGGACATATTCTCCAGTGTTTGTGTAGTAGCCGCCTTCTTCTCCACACCCTATCCTCTTTTGAGCCATACTGTCGTTGGCCCATCTCTGGATACAAGCCAAATGAAAGAAGCAATAACAGTTCGAACACGACCAAATCCGGTCACTTCTCTTCACCTTTCCTATGCAAATTAAGCAAGTTGCCGCTCCGCTCTGAAAAACGTTCTCCAGAAATTGCTGCGTTTTCTTAAGATCCTTTGCATCCCCACTATAGCTCTTGAACACTGACTCAAATAAAGCACCGGTTTCAACGGTATCCTCTTCCTCTTCAGAACTTGAGCAACTTTGTTGAGTTGCAAATTTGTGCAATGACCTTTCCGGCTTAACGCTTTTTAAGGCTTTTCCTTGTTGTTTCTGCTTCGGTTCACCTACGCCTTTTGCAGCTTTACGGATTTGGTCAGTCATTGTTTAGTCGCTTGGGTTATTGGTGAATAAAGACCAACTAAATTTTGCAATCCAATAATTTTTGAAACGTGGAAAACAACACAACACACACCGAATAAGAAGAAAACGATCAGCTGTCAACGATTGACAAAAACAAAAGAAACAAAATTATTTACAAACAATTCTAATTTTGCCCTGGTTGTTGGCACTTCTAACAACGAAATGGCACTTTATTTGCAAAAACTTATCTAAGCCATCAGTCAGTGTTAATTTGTGGTGGGCGCAAATTACATAATTGTCGCTCGTCGGGGCAAGTTGTAGAGATTAATTGCAGAAACCGAAATTGTGCCATGGACTATTTGGATCGTGGATTTGCCCTAATTCTGGCCGATGTTCTCAGCCTGATTACAATCTCATCATGCCTGGTAATCAAGGTACCTCAAATCCGGAAGATTGTAGACCTCAAGTCTGCAGCAGGTAAATTTATAAATTATAATTATTGTGCGAAAATCTAATTTATGTTCTTAATTTACAGGAATCAGTTTAGTGGCTTTACTTCTGGAACTGGGATCTTATACGACAACCATGTCGTATAATTTTGTTAAAGGATACCCGTTCCTGAGCTACTTGGAATACCCAATTTTACTGATACAAGAATATGTTTTAATTTTCTGTGTTCTGTACTACAGCAATCTGTTTAATTCTCGTTCTGTACTTTTTGCCATTGTCTACCTTATTTTGACCATATTATTTTTGGCTCAAATAATACCCTCTTCAGTATTAACAATTTTAGTGGTGAGTATATGATTTCAAACAAGTCTTTCAATTAGTTTTCTCACATTTTAATATGTTTTTAGCCATTTTGTACGCCCATTGGAGCATTCAGTAAAATAATGCAACTAACAGCGATCTTGAGAACCAAAGATTCGAGCACAGTTAGTGAAACCACTTGGCTTTTATCTGCGTTTACAAACTTTAGTAAGGCAAATAAAATATCCATCGAGAGATAACGATTTAAACTTTGTCTATTTGTTTCAGCTCGTATTTACACAATTTTCGTATCTTCTGCCGATATAATGCTCCTCTCAAACTTCATTATATCTTGTTTCTTGAGTTCCTCTGTGTATGTGGCTACGAAATTCTACCAAAAAAACCCAATCGCTCCAAAGAAATTGGAATAAGCTATTCTGTACCTTTTGACCAAAGACAGATATTAATTTTTTGCTTTTGCATGCTTAATGTTTGTATTTTAAAAGACAAATTGATGTTATTTAAATAAAGTATCTATATTTATACCAGTTTTTTAACATTCATGATATTCATATTTTCTACAACTTGTCATATCAAATATTTGGGGCTCGCCGTCCCGACTTAATGTCTCGTCTTCCCGACTCTTGTATTCATACAAACTTAAAAGTTTTAATGAAAGAATCTTGAGTTTTATGAAAGACGGGATGGTAAGTTTTAATAGTTTAATATTACAGTGGACGCCGCTTATTAGGACCACTCTGGGACCGGCATAATTTGGCCCTATTAACCGATTGGTCCTTT
>JXOV01041682.1:0-19779 GCA_001014945.1 Clogmia albipunctata
CTAATAAACATTTTATAAAAAAAAAAAAAAAAAAATAACTTAAAATCTCCTTTCTTTACTCTTCTAAACCAATTCTCTTTCCACGTCTAATTTATACTAATAAATACACATTGAGAATATGGGATGATAGAAACTTCAATTAACCGTAAAAAGCAAAGAGTTCTTCAGTAATATAATGAACATTGTTGAGATTTGAGGGCTGTTCAGAAGACAAGTTCTATGGTTTTTTTTCATTTTCTTCTGAAGAAATTTATAATTTCTAGAATAATGAATTACACATATTTAGAAGTACTTTTGTTGTTTTAAGATCTTAATTGGATAACATTTGTAATGTTATTTTTTTCAAATTAATATTCTGAAACACTGAAATATGTTCATTTTCTGGGGATTGTTTTAATATAGAGTATTTAAATTATTAAAGAACTTGATTGTTTTTTTTTATTAAAATATATTTTTGTAGAATTTAACTATAGAAAATGTCCTATGTTCTATCAACTTTGCGAACACTCCTTGGCTAGAATAATTCATAAACAGAACAAACTCTAATTTAAACCGAGACCGTTTCGGAAATGTAGATTTTTCTCATGAAATTAAATTCCCTAATTATTTTTTCAAGTCTTAATTTCCTTTTGTCTTGGCTTGATTAATGGACTGTTAACAGAAATCGACCAATTTGAATTCACCACAGACTATCAGAACCAGTATTACAGAGCTCTCCGTCAATGGGGTATTGGGATTAACAGTGAAAGGAAGGCAGTTAAAAGTCACTTTGAAAATATGAAACAAAATATAATTTGAAGATTCGATATATTAATTAACTGGACATATATCTTCGGAAGCTCTGCTGCTGTTCCAGCGAAAGAAGAACGAGGAATGTTGTATTTCTGTAATTCCGCTTTTCAACGTAAACACGACCGAATGCGCAAATAAAATTGCGCAATATTACATTTCCCCAACACAGTGCTCTTCTCTCCTTTTTAACCAACATCAAGAATTTCTCTTGGACCAGCTGCCATGTGGTTTGTGATGATAAATTTGTTCTCTGGCTGCTTTTGTTTTTTTGGTCAAATTCTTTGTCTTTTCGGCTGATCTCAATTTGAATTTTTATATATCATCTTTCCGTGTTTCTTCCTTCCCATGTCGTGATTCCGAAGCCAACCGAGAAATGCCTGTATGATATAATAACAGCAATTAGGAAATTAATTTGTCCTGGACGTTATTCTCCTCTCTTCCCTGTTCTATAAACGACGAAATTTCGGGAATGTTTTATATTTTTATTTAGGGAATAAAACCACTCCGAAGCCAACAATGAAATTTATAATGACCGTCATATTGTTGGAATTTGAGTTGGTGGTTGACGGCGCTCTTACTTACCTCTTTTACATTCCTTTACAAGAAGTACACCTTCGTGAATAACAGCAGCAATAACAACAACAACCACCACACACTGGCAGTCCCCCATTCTGTTCGCGGTGCTCTCACAAAGTCACAACAGAACGAACCAAGTTGGAGAGTCTCTCCGCCGCGGACTGTGGAGGAACCAGTTTCGAAGAAAATGTTAAACCAACCTTTCTTTCAGCAGTTTCAAAGCGCGCGTACATTGATCTGGACGTTTGTCTTACTACCTCCGGTGGTATCAAGTTTTCTGCGAATTATTCACGATATTCGCTGAATTAGAAACGAATTTCGAGTGTTGGAATTTCAGTGTTGTTTATGTTCTCAATTATAAGAGTTGTTAACCTGTTCAATCTGGAGTTTAACTGCGGTCAATTGATCACAGGAAATTATTCAAAATCATAAAAAAGATAAAAATAAATAAGAGGAATATATAGAGGAAAGGTGAAAAATATCTGTTGTTTGCAAATTTTGGTGTGCGACGAGGGGAGAGAGTTAAACAGCCGTGGGATTTAATTTATTAGCATCATCCACACATCGTGTGGAATGTTCACGCCAGTGTTCAAAGTGCGTATGTGTGTAATTGTCACCAGCAGCAGCAGCAGCAGTCAAACAGCAACAGCAGCAGGATATTAAAACAAGAGCTACTTCACATCTCGCTGCAAGTCGACGTTAAGAAGAGCTTTTGATCGCAGCCCCACACATCACCGCACACAAGCGAAAAAGGTAATAAAACGCCGTAATTAATTGCCATTTATGGAGACAGAGGAGCTTGTGTGTTTGTGCCTATTGCTCTGGAGAGTGTATGGAAGTGTTTGCAAAAATTTATCCCAGCCAAAGTCAAATCCCATTTATTAATCGGAAATTAAAATTTTTATGGAATCCCCCTGGCCAGAGCGGACTTTCAGTCTCTGCCCTACTGCACAAAACCCACAGACAGGCCAGGGCAGGGGTGTAAATGGCTGTCCCATGCCGGTGATTTTGCAACGTCCCAGAAAGGACTCGTTAAATGTACTTTCCGTGTTACAGTCACAGGTCACAGAGCTTTTACGGTCGCCGGGCATTTTCATAAATGTATAGGTGGATGTCAATAAAACATTGCTTTTATGCTCCCCTTCTCAACATGTGGAATTTTGGAATTTCGCAAGGCTAACAGATAATGTGTGCCAATTTTCAGGTGCTGCTCCAAAACCAACCCTCCGCCGCCGTTTTGCAAAATATTAACACGCTGGCGGAGGGAGTGAGTGAGTGAGTTCGCAAGAGGTGGTGTGGAAATAATTGAAAGTCACAATGCCAGCGGAAAGACGCGGCCATGTGCTGCTGTGAATTGTAAATAAATGATCTGGCATGGAGACAATTCCGAACTGTACTAGCAATTATCCAGCCAATTTGGTTCTCCTACAATTTGAATTCATCCATCTATTGGCAGGTAAATATCAGGCGGTAGGTAGGCAGGCAGGCAGGCATTCCGAA
The DNA here is from genome assembly GCA_001014945.1 of Clogmia albipunctata. Taxonomy (NCBI): domain Eukaryota; kingdom Metazoa; phylum Arthropoda; class Insecta; order Diptera; family Psychodidae; genus Clogmia; species Clogmia albipunctata. The sequence continues at coordinate 2,869 of JXOV01041682.1, forward strand.
GAATGGGTCCATGTAACAGAGAATCCACAGTAAAAGTGAAGAGAGGAAGTCGGAAAATTAATCAGTTCCACTAGATTAGACATTCAATAAGTGTGCATGTGGATCTGAAATCGCTATCCCAGAATCAGAGTCTCTGATACAGATTTCGATACTTGTAGAAATAATCGAGAAAGCGGAATAGGCTTCAGATATTACACGGTAGCTTTATTTGGGTTCTCGAGAGCGGAAAACAAATTAATTATCTATTATAGTAAAAATTAATCGATGATCTAATGTGGCGAAAATTCCAATTGGATTTCCTGACTATAAACGGTTTTTTCCTCCATTATGATTATTACTCCAATTAGCCGGTCTGTGGTCGATTTATATTTTGTTAATTGTGCTGTATTCTAATAAAGAGTATTGTATGTATTTCAAAAGTCACGCTCTGATGCTTTGCAAATATTTCCACTCTGGACCGATTTTCTAGATTTTCGTTGCCGTTGTCAATTCCACTTATACCCATACATTGGGTTTAATCGTCCATAAGACGATCATACTGTAAGACGATAAAGCTCTCCGTGTCTGAGAGTTTAATAAGCCAGCCACGACGGATTCAAGTCCGCCAGCCAGTGTCTTTATGGACAAAGAAGAGTCGATATGAAATTCCTCCAAACCGATTTCGATTTGAAAGTAATTAGTTTTTACCAAAGTTTGAATTTGCTTTGAAACTTCTTCCCAAATTAAACATTCTAATCGCTCCTTGCGAGAGTTGGTCTTGGGCGAACAGCTTGAACACTGGGTAACATCCGCCGCCCACGGGAATATACAGATTCACCGCAAACCCTTGATCTGCTAATATTCCGAATCTGCGTGGACTGTTTGTGGACAAAAGGCAAATTTCAAGCCACTGGGAGATAAAGAGAGCCTCTATAAATTGAAAAGTTTACAAATCATCATCCTGATGAAGTTGATTAAAATTCGGGAAGTTAATTGTGCGAGTGAATTTCCATTTAAATGTTTGCCTCGTGTTCAGTTCCAAATTTAGCGAGGTTTTCCATTTGCGAATTTGGTGGACAATTTCCTGATCTGAATTTTCGAGTTCTAGCTCATGTTTACTAATCAGAATTTTAATTACACACCACCGTCAAACGTTCCCATTAATACCTCGTTTGGACGCGGGTCCGGTCAGTCATTCAGTGAGACTTTGGCACAAATATAATAAAGTATAATTAAAAATTCCTGGGCAAAAACCCATAACACCAACAACAAATTGCACATGACTTTAAAAACGGGTTTTCGAATGCCGCGACGTACGAGAGTATTTATTGCAAGAGTTTAAAATCATGGAACATGAAGCAACAGTTCTCCGGAATAACATTTCCAAGAGGTGGTGTGCCGTGTGTATAGTCTGACTGAACTGAGCACAGAGCTCGCCATGATACATATAGAACGGTCGACAGTTGCAAATAAATACACGCTCATTATATATGGGACGGCGTTGCAAGGAATTTGCAAATACAGAAAATTCATATGGATTGTGTCAAATCCTAGTTATAGCTCTGAACGTGTGTAGTTGCTTTAAAGACATGAATAAAGTGCTCGAAAGCTGATTTTATGTGGCAATCGTCGTCTTCGTCGTCGTGCAACTGCAGATCCGTTTTCTTCTCACTTTTCAATCGAAAGAGGCCTCAAACCAGGCAGCTTTCTTTATTTTTTTCTGCTGCTTTAAAACCAGATCCAGATTTACATGCAAAAATCTGCCAGTGACCTCAAAATCTAATCAAAAATTCATTCAGTTGTGTGTTACCAACTATACACCAATACCTCTATGAAACACCCAAGAAAGAGTGAATCAAGAAAGAATTCTGTTATGACGTTGGAACAACAAGCAAAAAGCCAAGGAAATAAGTTGAAGGTCGAATTGAAGAAGAAATCTCATTCTCGATCGGTAATTGCAATCAGCTAAATAAACGATAATTAGCCGTCAATTACGGGGACTCAAATTCAGTTTCATTTAATTACATCAGGTAATGTTTGATCCGCTCCCGATCAATTAAGAAACTTCAATGTTGATATTTCCAGTTAATTGAGTAAGCAGGTTTCTTGCTGTCAATTCTCCAACGGCAATTGTTCCAAATAAGAACCCACAAGAAATGTGAAATGTCCATAATAATTTCAAAGCACAACTGATAATGAATGTTTCAAAATATGTTCTTCTCTTGACGATGCGAACAAAAAGAGGTCAACTACTACCACCAATAAAAATTTATGCGATTCTGTGCAAAGAAGTAATTATTTTACAATACATAGATTGTTAACAAAATCATCGATATTCGAAAATTTAAAAAGAAATTAATTCAAGCACTTATTATTTATTTTCCTTGGCTGATTTATAATAAATAGTTTTAGGAAGCATAAAATAGGTTAAATATGATTTTAAAAAGTCTGTAATACATTCCATAAACTCAATCATCAACTATACATCCTATAATAGAATGTCCTTTGTACCAAGGAAATTGATCTATCTTATTTTCATTTCTTTCATCCAAAATTAACTTAACAAGGTATTTGAGTGCAAATATATGTCGGTAAAATTCTTCAGATAATATCACGTTTCCAATGCGAAAGATCACCTCAACCGAGCAAAGGGAACAGATATGGACATGGACAATTTCATAAATAATTCAACGAGAGTAAATCTTGGAATCATCAATTCTGTCGATGATAGTTAATTATTGGGAACCTTCTCTTTTGACAGAGGCATTCGATAAATTATCGTAAATTTTTCGCATTCGTTAAAATAAAGCGGACAGACAAAAAACCCGTACAGCAGTGTCGACGAGTACACAAGTGCAAAAACATTGACTATATGGCGCACCTGTAAATACGATACGAGGGTGTGATAACGCGAAAATAATAAATTACTATAAATGCTGCACGATTTTCCCACAAAAACTGCAATTATTGGTAGGGAGAGAGCTACATTAAGCTGTAATCGTGGCCAGCTGTGTTATGCAATATGGCAATTGACCTATGGCTGGATTATTTAATTGGACAAAATAGAGAGTCACTTTACTAAACGACGAACGACCATTTTTGTATATTTTGCCACGATAAATATGTGCTGGAAAGATTTAAAGTAACGACAAAAACAGCTGCTTGGAAAACGGGGACAAAGTAAACCCTTCCAGAAGATGAATTATGCAGATTGAGATACGGGTATTGGTGCCTTCAAGAAGTGCAAACGAACATTCATCACGGAATAATCCAATTCTATGGTGTTTGGTGCCTGCAAAATCCTCACATACCACTTGATTTTTAACCGAATGAATTTTTATTTTTCCACATAATTTGTCAAAAGCACATAAAGCTCTAAAAAGCTCAAATCTCTGCACCAATCTGTTTTAATGCGATTTTATTGCTATCGTAAACTCTCTGCTGAATACATTTTTCTTCTTCTCACATACACGTATGTATAGTCTCTATTGACGTCGACGATGTTACAGTTGATCTGATGGCAGGCAGCAGCAGCTCCACGTCTTTACATATCCTCTCAGTCTCTCACTTGGTCTGATTTGATTTCTATTCTATTCAATTTGCCTTTGTTTTCGCAGTCTTCTGCACTGTGATGCAAATAAAATAAATAATACATGTGCCGTTCTTCTGGTTATATGTTGTTCCAGCTATCTATAACCGATTTAGTCGACATTAGGAACCAGTTATACCCAACGCGCTCGAGGCGAGTCCAAATCACAAGCTTCTTTAAATAATAAATGAGGATGGGACTCGGGTATTGTTTCGCCACAAGGACGTCCCATTTGTCCGTGGTGAATTACTTGTGTGGGTTTGTGGTGGCCAATCAAGATTTTATGGCCTCCTGGAGTCCCACCACCAAAGAGCGACATTTGCTCCACTTTTTACCGAGCCAACGACACAAGATAACAGAATGAATGACTAGGACAACTGTTACAGCAGTCATGAGAATAAGGGAAAAGAGTTGCGGTATGCGAAAAATCAGATTATAAATGGATGTAAGTGAGACAAGGTTTATGGACGGAGGACAAGTCATAAATATCCCTCTTCAAAACACATTTCAGAGGGACAGAAATGCTGGATACGACCAAGGCACACAGCGATAACGAAGAACTGTTGGTTTTTATAATTTTAAATTACTATAAAACTCTTATCAAATGAATTTGGAAGCACTGACTGACTGTCTGTTTCCTTTTTGAGCGACCGCACTTAAGCGGTGCCGACCAGCAACTTATCTGCGGATTTGCTCGATAAGCTTGATGGCATTGTCACATAAAATGTCATAAAATTAGTATAATTGACGCATTCATTATAAGCTAGTAATTCCCATATCTAGAACTAATTATAATACCTCAGGCGACTTTCTTGTCCATTAATCCTTGCCACAATAAACATTTGGATTTCTCCTTCTCTCTCTCTCTTCATCTCTACCTCTCGATTACAGTTATTCATGCAATAATATTGCCTGAAATCTGTGGTAAAGTATAACCAGGACTTCATAGCTCCTCTCAAGGAATGGATTATGAAATAGTTATTACAAAAGTTTTGGGAGCATTGTTTAACTTTCATACTACAGACAGACAGATCCACATACAAGACTTACAGTGAATTATTTTTTTGCTTTAGGATGACAAAAGTTTCTCCCCTAAGTCTATCAATTCCACTTCATATACGAATACTAATACTATTATGATGCATCACCTTAATCGTTTTTATAAATATTTTTGCAATAAATCATGTAAGAATGTCTACAAACACATCCTTATAATTCTAAATTGCAACACTATAAGAACGTTCCATATTTAAAAATATATATCTCTTAAACTTAATAATGTTTATGGGATTTTGTTTGTCCAATTAAATGTGATGATCTCCTAAACAATGAATCGATTCCCAAATAGATAATGATAATCATTTGCAAAGAGATTGTAATTTATTGCCGGCAATAACCCCTCGTCCTCTTGATACAAAAACGAGAGCATAAACCGCCAAATCACTTTATAATCAGATCTCTGTTTGGCAAAGTTTCAGTTTTTATGAGAAGTTCCATGTCTTGGGCGAACAAAAGTAAGGGTAAACAATAATTCTGGAATAGAAATGTATATTGGGAAACTTTTTCGATTAGGCACAGGGTAGAATCGAGTGAAAGGAAGAAAGGATGGTGGAAATCATAAAAGGGAAAGCGATGGCGGCGCTTCACAACGGGGAAATATTTATGGTTTTGTTTACCAAATCCGACTGGTGGTGTATTCAATTAAATGTGTATTTAATTACTCACTCTTTAAGCGTCCTTGTTCCACGAGAGAGTGCTGAATCAATGGGAATTATATGGAGCATCACGTGTCACTCGAATAAAACAGCCAGAGTAATTAATATTTGGTCAGAAGGAACTGAAGTTTTCCGAGCAGCACTAAATTTATAATCATTTATTTCTCGAAAGGGGGAAGATTTTCCATAATGAAAACGAATGCCACAACCAATTTGTGAAGCCCGCAAACAATAATTGGGACGAATGTAAATTATGACTGGCGGTTTCCAGCAGGAAAAGAGGTATCATCCACCTGTGCACATCTACAGACCGCATTTATTATCATATGCCATCATCCCAACTCACCGGTTATTGTTTCTCTTAATCAGAGGATTTTAATTCCCCCAAACTAAACTCATTTGTTTCAATTCAGTAAGACCGAACCGCACACAGGAGCATAGACACAATTCAGCCTTTTCTCGGGACTCATTTGAATTAGTGAAAATTTATTACTCTATCAGGTGTGACAAAAGGATAGAATTCACACTGCTGAACATTTGTTGTACCTTATATTGCAAGTATAACTTTGGATTTATTGGCTTGCTACAGCTACAGATGGTTTTTATTTTTTGCTAACCTTTGCTTACTGTTAGTTAATAATATCTGTCGGAAATTTTAATATCCCAACCACAAAACCCAATATACTCGTAGAACAACAAATTGAATAAGCTCTCCATAAATTCTTGTCATTTCATAAAAATCTAATAAAAACAATCTCGAAAATTAGCTGCGAAATTGGCAAATAAAACATTTGTTCTGGAATTTTGAAGAACAGAGGCCCACGGGGATGAATGGATGGATCTTCTGTGGTGCTGAAGCGGTGGCTGGCTTCTTGAGAAAACAGCAAAATTCATTATCATAATGGTATACACACGTAATTCAGGTCACAACTGAATTTATTTCGCAACCCATGACGTTTTGGCGTGTGCTGCAAGGAGTTCTCGTTTATGCAGATGATACAAATATATACTCGAACACACACAGAGCCAGCAATCCCACCTATGTAAACATCAAGTTGGGGCTGACTATAAAGACGGAACTCTCGGGTATGGGGCAGCAACCAAGAAACATGTTGAGTGAATTTTATGGATTCGCTGACTGTGAGAACACTCAAAAACAACAAGTCCCATTCCACAGTGTGGCGAAAAGTTTCGCAATAAAATTATTAAATTAGATACTGGCGGTGGTGGAGAGTATTTGGATCTCTTTCCTCTTCTGGGTTCTGAATAATGTGCGTATATGTGAAAGTGGGTGCTGGTATATTAACGTGTTCAACAGCAGCCCTCCCACACCCGCGCCACCGCGCTGTCAGATTTGAGAGGTTTGGGAGAAAATTTGACTATGAAAAATTATGTCGTAAAGTTGAATTAAAATTTTGAGTAGCTGGAAAAAACTGCTGTGTCAACACATTTTATATTTCAACAAAATTGCGGAAAAAATTAACGTAATAAGGCTCGACTCCTGCCACTGGTGCTGCGATTGATGCGAGCTTTACGACTCCTGATTTCGGAGATGACAGTCCAAAATTCCACCCCGTTCTAAGATCCTTAAACAAAATTAAATGCGCCTCTTTACATTTGCCGAATTCATCGAGTGGGTGGGTGGCTTACATAAACACGCCCATCTCCATCATTTATAATTTTCTGTTTGAAATGATTTAAATTAATTAGAATTCTGAGTAATTTAATAGAAAAAATCCAATTAATTTTACACTAATCTTATTTAATAAATCGACAGAAATTAAACTCGTGAACCGTTTTTCTAGTCTAGTACGCGAAGCCGACGTCGTCGTCGCCAACACTCGATGGGGAATAAACATCCTGTGCCAAACCATTAAGTTTTATTATCAATAGGGATTAGAGGAGATTTGAGTAATTATCATCAAAGCAGAAAACGAGGGCTCTTGCGCCATTTTGGGGCTCCGCATTTTCGCCCCAACGCTTTTTGGAAGCGGCGCCATCTAAACAAATCCCGTTATAAATTATCTAATTGAATTACACTCGGGTAATTATCTTTATGTAACATGGTCATTCTTTGGGCAACCCAGCAGTGATATAGTATAACGGGCTCTTGTACTTATGTCTAAAAACATCCTTTTTTAAATTCACCCTTTAAATTGATTATTAGTAAAAAGTTTTTAAATAATTCTATGAAAATATTCAATTTTTAATTTATATAAAGCAGTTTGTCTAAGTATCCATTATTATGATTAATATAATAAGAAAAAGTTATTGATTTAAAGAGTTATAAACTATCATAATATCATTTATAGTTATTTTAACGACAGTCGAATTCCTTCTGATTGGAAGGGAAAGAAATCTACCGTGGGGACCAGATGAAATATAATGATGTTCCTCGATGGCCATTCAATCATAAATTTTCTTGGAGCGGTCCGGGGACAAGGACTTTCGCTGTTGTCGTCTCGGGGTTTTAATTCAGAGATATTATTAGTATTCTTGATGATAGGAACTGGTTTTTGTCAGCATTCAATGTGCTTCAAGTTTGAATTATGAGTCGATGCGGAACATTAATACGAAAGAATAAATAGTGAGGTACTTATGATTGATGCAAAAACTGCATTCAAGCACTTCTATAGTTTTTGTAGCTCGGTTTTTTCTTTCTTCTGCAAAAAAGCTCTAGGGAATGAATGGAAGCCCAGACAGTCCTCTTTTTTTCGAAAAACAGTCCTTGCAGCCCACTTGGATTGTAATGGCTTAATAACTGTCATTTCTTGCAATAATGGCTTTTCTTATTAGTTTGGTCCAATACACTTTATTTCGCTCTCAGATATTGAAAATAAAGAAGGCTTCTTATCTAGAATCTGAGAGATGAAATGGAACATGAAAAAAGATAAACCCTGTTCCATAATCTGGAAGCACATAATTTTGAAAAACACGCTTCTTCAATGGAAAAAACAAGACAATAAAAGTCACTGATTCAATAATCAGCACTCGTAAAAAGCAACTGATATACAAAATCTCCATGTTAATGCTAAAAGCTTATTCATTTGCTGAGGGAGAAAATTAAAATTTGCCAAAAGCACGAGTGTTTTATGTAATTATCTACACAGTCATTTATTTGTTACAGACATTAAAACCCGAGGGATCTGGTTGGTATGTCTATTTGTCTCTAAATGCTATATTAGAATGTGTGAGTTAAAAGATAATTATGTCGAAATTCTTAGATAAAATTAAATAGAGAATATTATTTTACAGGGTGTGCCAGAATAACATAATCTTAGTTTTATATTATGTTTCACTATAACAAATAGTATATCATATTTTTCTTATTTTAGAACATGTTGCTGTCTATGCTTCGTACAGGCATTATTACATAAAATTGAAGGTAAATAATTTACCACCAATTCTGCTTTTCTGACATGAAAGCTTTCAAATTCACGTCTCTCTGGCGAGACACCCGGTTTAAAACATTTTGGAAATTTTTCTCGAGCTGTCGCCAGAGCTGATGTGCTTTTATGCTGTTTTGTCGCGTTCTGTTATCTGGTGTGCCAATCCCTGTACAGAGCTGTCGGATATATGTAGTGTTAAAACAATAGGGACCGAAGTTGCGAAATTTCATTTTAATTATGTGAAATTTATTTAATTTACTCCGCACTGAACGAATTAATTAAAAATGATGTTTCGATATGGTTCCCTCTTCCCATACATACATGTGGATGGAGCGAGTGAATTTCATTTGTCGCCTCGTCTCTCTTCCCGGACGAGCGACGATAAAGAGGCGAGGAACGGAACGTCAACTCGGGAAACTACACTTTAGAGCGAAATGGTTAACCCGACCAAATTGTGAGGGTGGTTGTTCAAGTTGGCGGATCACCAGAGCCACATCCAAATGAAATATTACACTCCGCGTTTTAGAATTCAAACACAGAAAAAATTCCCACTGCCAAAGAATGTATGTAATTCAAATCGAAAGACGTCGTAAAGGTAAGATTGAGATGATGAGAGCGAGGTGAGGTGAGGTAACGACGATTTCTATTATAATATTCTTCGCCCAGATACACGAGCAATTCCACTTCGCATAGCAGAACGATCCTCTGAAGTGCGCTAACGGTAACAACGTGATAAATTCTGAAATATAATATACTTAAATAATAATAATAATAATAATGGCGTGAATAATTTGCAATTTTCATAAATCGAAATTGATATCGTACATCTGATTTTATCTCTTCATACAGACTCAATCTTTTACATTATACACATGTCGTCTCCTCCTCCTTCAAAAGCGCGGCAGTGAGTTAAAGATGCGACACTGTGTCGAATATTTAACACGTTAATGTGATTCCCTTTTGTTCTTTCTCCCTCTATGGCAAAATGTTCAGCTGCAAAATGAGCTTTCAAGTTCCTTTCTGCCTAACACTTCCCTCCGCCTTTCTCATCTCATTTCATCTCTGCTTCCTACACCTCGCCAAAAAAGGACAAATTATGCAATTGAGATTAGCGATGGGCAATATTTCAAACTGATGTTGGCTGCTTTTAAAGCGAACGGCATCAGCACCAGATTCCGTATTGTCAACAAATGCGGCAAAAGAGCACTCTAGGAACTGCTCTCCGTTCGCGCCAAGACACCAGAATGGGATGCCGAAAAAACCTTTCCAGCCAATATTACTCTCATGTGGGTGATTGTCTGATAAAAGTGTCAGCACACTACAACGCGATACAAAATAATTACCGGAAATTTAAAGTTTACTTTTGCCACTTTCGGCACAGCAGCAGAGGATAAGCGACTCAATTTCATTATCATGGTAGTTGGGTGCTAAAAACCAGGCTCATTCAGAAAGTTGGCCAATTAATAATTAATTAATTTTTTAATTTAAATATTTTCGTGAACTTAGTTACTATTTTGTTTAAATTGTCGTTTGAAACGACATAAACTGTAGTATATAACAAAAAAAAATTCAACAATATTATTTATATAGAGTATAGAGCAGGTCGGGTAGAGCAGTGGTTAAAGCCCTGATCAGACCGTAATATTTTTCCTTCGAATTTTATTACTCGTTTTCACTAACAACATTCTGAGATTAATATTTGTTTAAAATAAATTTCACAAAAAATAATACCCCGACCTCAACTGTCGAACAACTAGCATCGCCAATGCTGTTTGTTCGAGCAGACAGGATTTCGAAGCTTTAATGGAATGCATAGAATCAAAGAGATAAACCGTATCTTTCTAATACTAGTAAATTGCTTATGTTCATTGAACGGATACAGATAAAAGTGTGAAAGGGATGGTCTTCTTCGTAAAATATGTGTTCTCTTTCGGTGAGAAAAACCTGTCAATAAATACGTTCTATATAGAATCATCAGTTCATGGTGCTAATCACATCATAACAAATGATTCGTAAAAATATGATATTAAAGTGTCAATTGTGAAAGATTGGCAAATGAATAGATATGGCATTTGTTAACCTTGATTACTTAAAACCAATTGGTTAGACCTAGACCGATAACGGTTGTTGAGTCGTAGAAGAAGAAGGAGAAAAGAATAAAAAGTAAAGCTCATAATGAATTGGTTATCATTCATTCGGTTTAAACACATCTTCGGAACAGCCTTGGTATATAATCAGAAAATAGGCCTTAGGATAAGACAAAATTTGATTAATTATCCAGATATGCTCCATTTATCAGAGCACACTTAGTAACCCAATAGAATTAATCGATAATTGTATAATGAATTGTTAAACAATGACTTGCCAGTAAATTAATTAATTATACTGTCTGAAAAGTATCACTGCCAGAGATTCGCATACAATGCTGTCATACATACATGTATATATTGGTAGCAGCATCCGAAATTTGTCTGATCAGCAATCACCCAAAGGGGAATAGCAGTGGTATAATGGAAATTAGATAAATTGGGTCTGTTTAGTGGGAAATCCGGATTCTAACTTGCTAATTGGAGAGAATTAATTTTAGATCTGAAACAGTTAAGAATTTGTTGATCTGCTCTCTCTCTCTTTTTGGCCTTTTATTGGAATTTGGTTAATAAAACAAACACAAAAGGCAACCACATTGTTAATGGCCAAATACATTGCCAGTGACAGGAGTTGCCCCGAGGACAGCAATTGATTGTTGTGAGGCTCTCCCGAATGTGTGTGCTTGTACACACCAAAAATCGGTTCCCATAAATTTGATTTAATGGAGGAGTTATTTCCGCAAATATAGCTATAAAATGTATATACAAGAATTCCCTCATTTTGGCGTTTGCCCTGTCTTTTGCCAATCCTCCCTTTATCCACAGAAAGTGGGAAACATAAACATATTATCGATGTGATGCAAACAAAACTGGGAAGCGGAACGAATATTAAATTCATATTTCAAGTCTTTCAAACAACAAGCACAGCCTATTTAGAAGTAGGTGGGTTAGAAAGCTGAGGAGAGAGATGGAATAAGTACTTAAATACACTCACTCTTAGGGTTGGTCGATAAACGGCCAATTTTCCCAAAGACTTGATGCGAATAATGTGTGTTAAGTGGGGATGGAGCTAAGTGTTTTTAAATTCTCCTCTATTTTTTCCCATGATATTCTACTGTATACGAATATACACTCTTATTCATCCCTTTAAGGGCAGTATATTCAAAGTTTAAAGATATCTCAATCAAATTGCAATACCTTTTGCAATGGCCATCGTTTACGTAATAAAAAACGAATCTAAATTTATCAAAGGTAACTAAATAAGAAAAACATTTCGATTGAGGGAATTTTTTCTTTAGATATTCTGAGTCATTTATTTCTGTGACATTTCTCTCTAAAAGTGAAAACACAATTGACCATTTGTGAAAAATTTCTTCAAATGAAATTGTTTATTGAAAAAGATTGCTTTTAAAAAGGAGGAATGGAGTGTAGATCTATCATTTGCATATTTTCTTATCGACAGTCATTACCCCCTTGGAAAATTTGAATGGGTTCCGGATGGTCGTAGATAAGGCGAATGGGGACGGAAACCAGGCAAAGTGGAGCATTTGAAAAATCATAACATTAAATTCTATGACATCATCGCTCTCTCTCTATTCAATTTACATTATCAAATTTATAATGACGCGAAAGGGAAGGAGGAGAATAAGTAGTCTCCAGTTTTTATATTAAAAGTGTCCTTAATTTGCATATGATAGAAATTATCTACATACACGAGCCATTGTCGTTCGTGTTGTGATAATAGCAAAGTTTTTATTGCATAGAAAAAATTACCAGAAGCATAAAGCGTAGGTACTTACTTGATGCCATATTTCACAGTAAAGTAATATACAAAAAATATTTTTACAATGTTGCATATTTTGATAAATAGATTGTAAATTTCAATAAATAAATTCTTATTATTTTGAAGATTTCAAATTTGGGAATTTAAATTGTGCTTTTAAAAGGTTATTAACTTTGTATACATTTGATTACAATAATATCAAATAGAATTCTCAAATTATACTTGGTATTTTCAAAAGCCTTTGGTTTTTGAGTTCCATGAAAACTACAAAAAGCACTTTCGTATTGCTCGAAAATTGTCTGTCTTGAAGTGGAAATACTGGCTAATGAAAAAGTATGGGAGTGGAATTTTATATGAGACTTTGGGAAAAGCGCTGTAGTCAACTTTTTAACAACAGAAATTCCTTGTTTTGGTCCCTGTTGCGGTTTAAGGCAGATTCTATTAAAAATTCATTATGAGAATGGCCAGATGACAATTTCTCTCACAGCGTATTCGTAGGCCGTCAAAGTTTCGGAAATTGGACAGAGATTATCAGCTATATCCCTCCATCTGTCTAATAAAATCTACGTTTGATTTCACTCTATTCCTGCCTCATTTTCCCTTTGCCAGCAAACCAATGGAATCGATTTTCAATTTGCCTTTATTGCAATGAAAGGGATTTCCAATATTTACACCTATTCCAATATCGTCCTAATCCTGTAATCCAAGTTCTGGCTTCAACTTTATTTGATTGAATTCCAACAGTTGTACTGAAACTTGAGCCGATGTTTCCGCATTCCATTCACTCAATTGTTTTTGCCATTGATCCACAATGTCCTTTAAAACTTTCCTTATCAAATTCTTGCATCAAATTTCCTGGGCCTTAGAGAGTATTAATACTCGAAACTTGCTCCTGGCGGAAATTTATTGCTGGACCAATAAATCATGAGAATCGAAAATGAAATTTGCCAACAAATTTGCGCCCAAAAGTAAAAGAGAAAAGTAGGCCGAAAGGATATTTCTGATTTGCATAACATTCAATTTTTCACCTCAATTCCAATTTGACCATTTTCCGGCAATATATTATCGAAACTATGGATTCGAAAAGATAGCTGTAAATAAGAGGAGTAGAAATTCGGAATATGAATTGGCAGATTTCCTTGGCCAGGACGAGGAATCCGGAGCCCATTATTAGCAGTCATTATTCAAAGAAAGGAAAATGAATTTTCACTCAGCTCAACGATGGGATTATGTGGAGTAGGTTTTATGGAATTTAAAAGATGCCAACATGTGTGCTGAATACTCGTATGTGTGCTTGTGGCTGCTTAAGACGAGATTTATTTACTGTATCAAATCGAGCAAATATTCGACACGTCCTCCCTATTGTGAGTCATCGCCCGGCTTTCCAGCATTCATCTCCTCTGTGCTGTGAATAAATGGGACGACGGCGTAGTAGCAGGGAAAAAGTCTGGTCTGGGTGGTGAATTTTGCAAATAAGGAAATTCCAGCGGATAGAAAAATTAAATTTATTTTTATCGGAGCAATTTGCTAGTCAATAACAAGAGGAGAGGAATGTAATTTCGTCCCCTTAGAAAGCCATTTTGTGGTCTTTTTTATATTAATTTTAGCAGCACTCCACACTTTTGCCACATATTTGCGATTCTGCAAGGAAAACCGCAAACAAAAATTGTCGTCGTTATCGGAATGGGGTGAGGGTAATCGTGTGGAGGGATTTACACACTGTCGCTTTGTAAATTTTTAGAACCGAATTGGAGGCCACTTTTCACCCAAATTCCTTTTATTCTCCACCAACCAACCACCAATTCTTATTGTAAATACCTTACTAACTGCAGGCAGCCCAGACAGAAATTATTTGGAAAATTTATCGACACTAAATCGGGTGGCAATAAAACAACGACAATCAAATTTGTGGACTGCGAGGGGGTGGGTGCCAAGCAAGCGGAGTGACATCGGGTCTGAGGAATGGCCATAAATTGCAATGTGATATAGTATAAGTGCTTTTATGGTAATTAGAATTCATCGCAAACTCTCTGCCTAATAGTTGTTACCCTTCAAATATTCAACGGTCTACCAGATCCAGTAGGATAGTCATTTGATGAAGAAGAGTAGGGGGTTTTGCGGTGACGTCGACCAATAAATTCAATTCCCGAATATTTTCGTCCGAGTGTGAAGAGATTTCCAATTGACTTTATTACTGCCAGCACGACCAGAACAAGGGACGGGGAATGAGTAAATCAGAATTGTGGTTAAGACCTATTTGGGAAAACATTGTGTAACTATGGCGGTTGGTTTTCCAGTGAACATCAAGTTTTCATAGTGAAATATTTCATTTTCCGCAATTAATTACGGAATCTCCAGTGGTTTTGGATATTTTCATACTTATCCCAAGAGCTGCCCAAATCTCTGAGCTCTAATTCGGATGCGACACAGTAAAGCCCTCCGTTATCCTGATTAAAGCTCTCCCCTCCTCCCCGAGTTATAGTGAGGCGCGCAGTTCTCAGATCGATAAATAAATCAATTCGCTCCATTTTGCGGTTTCGGTTTCCGTGGAAAAGTGGAAATAATAAACAAGGAACAAAGTATAGTCGTGTGCTTCTTAAATTAAAACTCACTGTTGGATCACGTTTTAAGGAACAATAAATCTAAGAGAATAAATTTAAAAAGCGACAAGCTATAGAGTAGTGAAGGAGGAAATAACCGCCCAGCCACACGAGGTATCAAATTTACGGCACTATACTAAGTATACGGACAAATAGTGTTCCATCCCTTTCCACTTAACGACTCTCTGCCCCCAAGAAGGAGACTGTGTGTCGTTCTACTAGAAGATTGTTATCAGTAGCGGAGAATCGATAACTTAAATCCAGGGTGCATTGATTGCACAAAGTTGTCTCCTTTCCTGTACGATTGTGATAAAATTACTTCTAGCGTAGCCCGCTTCCATATGGTACTTTTGCGAAATAAATTTCGGCAGGTAATCCGCGTTTTACCTTCATGGGACTCTGAAATGTAAATAAGCTTAATACCAGGTTCATGTAATTGCGAAAAAGAGGGACTATTTCTATTTTATTGTTGCCAAATAAATCCCAAGTTGATATTTACAATTTTTAACAACTTAATCCAATTTTTCGCCCATTACAACCCACCTCCCTACTCCCTGTGCACCGGTCTTGTCGTCGCTCACTCGCTCGCTCGACAACGAAATGGAATTGCAATCCCGACCGAGTCAGGCACACCACGTAGCCCGAAATAAAATTGGAGTGCAACCTACATACAAAGCCGGTCCCAAATCAGGGATGAATGAAAACGGAAACGAGATCGAGGAAAAGAAGGAAGACGATGCCATGAACGAAATCAATTTTCAACATTGCTACTAAACGCCTGACTTTGACAGGGAAATCCTTTTATTGTCTGCCGCTCAGTGATTACACTTATTATACTTCCTGACAGGTCTTGCGTGTGTCATGTGAATCCTTGTTGGCTTCCCCAAGTCGTCGAAATGAGAGCTCTTATATTTTCAACAGACAAAACACTTACAAGTCGATTACAAATAACAATCAAGTTTCAATGTTTGTCGTTTTTAGGGCTTTATTTTTGACGAAGAAAACTATTCTCTATTATAAGGAATATGGATCATATTAATGTAATAAAGATAGATTTTGTGAGTAAAGTAAAATCTATGTTATTATACATATTTAAAATCCAATATTAAGAGATTTTCTTTTAAAACTATTTTTTTATAATTTAAAGTTGCTAAAACGAAGAGATACTTATATGGAAATCATCTTATTCGAAATAAATCGACATTCACTCTTCGAGCACGAAACGAAGCTTGAAATATGCAAATGAACTGAATCAGTGCCTTTCGTAAAACAATATAAAGTTTGACATTTTTAGTATTGGGTCAATGCTATACAGTTTTACCATTGGCTCTTGTCGGCAACGGAATAGACATTCCGCAATAAATGTGTGTTATTTTATTGCACATAAAAATTGTGGTGGATTGTCGAAACACCCACAATTCTCCAATGTACATGGACATGTGTATACTATAACGATTGGGAGAAATAATCCAGGACATGCCATCAAAAAATGAAACAATCAGATCCTAAATGACTGAAGATTTGTCATCTCTACCCTTTTCTCTGTACGTTTGTAGTGGTTTGTCGGAGGCACATTTAGATGGGATCAAATTTCACAGTTGAGGGAAACATTTGCACAATACTCGTTTATTTGTGTAGAAAAATATAAATCTGTGAGGTTAATTTTTAAGATTTAGACGAAAGTGGAGAAAGCACAAACTTTATTAACGTTTTTTTGTTGCAAAGTTTAATTGTTTCTTAGTGATGTCAAGTATCGACATTTTTAAATA
>JXOV01041683.1:3647-25493 GCA_001014945.1 Clogmia albipunctata
CCCCCCCCCCCCCAGCTTTTTTCTTCTTGGTTCTACAGTTTTTAAGCAGTCGTCGTACACACACAGGAAATGAGTAAATGTACGAATATTACGTAATAACAACTTAATTCAATTGCAAAGAAAGGGGCGTCAGAAATAACGAGCTAAGCTCCCCTTTTGAGCAGCCAGAACCATATACTCAACAGTATTCACAAAAAAACACACACACACCATAGGAATTAACATAGAAATGTACCATTCTTTTGCTTTATGGCACATATGCATGACAGAAAGGCTTCCAGCTTTCTTCCTCCTCTTCTTCTTTCTCTCACTTCCCTCAGTGCTACTATACATACCAATTAGAAATACGTAAATTACACTTTACATTTGTGCCAACGTGTGTAATTAAAATAATTATTCCAACATGAAAGAATCCATTACTCCGACATAGAGACTCTCTTCTTCAGCCTTCCAATTTCCCAAAGTGCTATACAGAGAGCAACTAACAAAACCAAAAGCGGCAACACCAACAATAAAAAGAAGAGTCAACCCTTTCTTCTCCGTTATTTTTTGCCTATTCAAAACTGAGCAATCATATAGACCTTTGAATTAAACATATGAGAGTAAAAAAATCGCCACATAAAACAGCAAAATTCTATACAAAAAAAAATGATAAAAAAAGGTTTGTAAAAACACTGAGAGATAAATTGAAATACGTCTGGACTGAAAAACCACCCTCGTCGTCGTCGTTCAATGTTTGTCTGTCTGCGGTTTTTTGTAATTATTTCTCGCATCCCTTCTCTTAAATACTCCTCGCAACGATCTACCTATACTTAAACTTATCCAATCTCAAATTAACTAGCCGTGTCTCCCCACTTTTAGATGAGGTTTCAGTAAACAACAACATCCTCCCTGCAAACGATCCACCAATCCAATAATTTTAACACGACAAACGACCCCTAAATCAACTGGGGGATAGAGGACCGACGAACGAACGAACCGAGCCAACAACGACAACGAACGATGAGGAACGGTAATTAATTTTCTCCATTAAACTGATAATCGAATATGCAATTTGCTTCGCTTGACACCGTACAATGTAATTAACGCCATATTGCCAATTAAATGTGATACTATCCGAATTTGCAACGACACCTTTCTCGTTCATCCATAAAATTTGTGCAAACCATTTGTACATACTTAAATTCATACAACTCAATTTAAAAGGGTTATAAATTTCTATACAAATTCCTTTTTTACCCTTCTCCATTTCCTTTTCACTAGCAAAAACCCAAAATAAAAACGAATTTGCACTTTTCCTGCACCGTCGACGATTTAAACATTTTCCCCTAATTAATGCTAATTTGCAAATTCCAGGACGCGATTATTTCCAAGAGCGAAAAGGAGAGCAAAAAAAACCCGCGCGTCATTTTTAATGCAAACACAATCCGAAAAACCCTTTCAAACGTTTTGAATAAAATTCAAATTACCAACAAATGGGATTTAAATATATATTTGTATATTATCTGAAAAATACCAACCCCATCGCCTTGTCGACAAAAAAGGTACCGCCACAATTTAGCAACCCTTTTCTGTTTGGCACAACTCACCCTTGACGATGATCACTCCAAAATTCGAGTACTTTGCATGAGAAAAATCAACAACCAAAGCACACTTTGCCCCTTCCTTCCTCCCTTCTACTGATCTGATCTACTCAACGAAAATTTCCCTTTTCAGCACATTATAAATATCCTGTAGCTCGAGATAAAAATTGTCCATCGGTTTATAAATAATACAGGGCGATTGAATTTAATGGGAGAATTTCAAATTTTTGTCAAAAATTTATATCATGCTAAATGAACTTTTTTTTAAATTTAACCATTTAATCCAAAGAATCGAAACCCATTTCTTCCACATCACCCTGTACCAATCTCTGATTTTATTAGACCGGAAAAATGTCTAGAGGCTACCACGATAAGGACCATAATAATTCACCGCAGAGCACTTAAATCCGATTTGCATAATCACACAAAATTATATACACACACACTCTTCACCACACATTGCAAAACTACTGTATTGCTACCCATTATTCAACAATTACTCCAAACTACATTCTTTTGTTGTCGTCATAATGGCAGCAGCAGCAGCATGAAATCACACTCCAAACTCAAAAGGGTTAATTTCATGCACGCATTTTCAAGAGCGTCAACCCTTAGCTTTATAAACCCCTCCCTCCACCATCATTCAGTTCCATTAATAAATCCCGACATTAAACGCAACAAAAAATCACGCATATTCAATTGCTATTATTGCCCAAAGTTCATAATCGGGTGTAGTGAACACCAAAAAAATTAATTTAAATAAAAATTAATCAAACATGCAACAATAAAGTTACCATTCACACACAAAAACCAGTCTGCAGAGGGTGATACACAGTAAATAAAATATTATGTTAAACCAACTCTAAATAGACGGGGGGTGAATTGGGGAATTATTTTCACATTTTCTTTCATTTAGTCGTCTACTACACACAACAACACTCTACACC
Organism: Clogmia albipunctata; assembly: GCA_001014945.1. Lineage (NCBI taxonomy): Eukaryota > Metazoa > Arthropoda > Insecta > Diptera > Psychodidae > Clogmia > Clogmia albipunctata. Next base: position 6,178 of record JXOV01041683.1, read on the forward strand.
CCATTCACATTATTTAACTTTATTCTCAGCCGCAGACGGCAAAAGCAACAACCAAAAAAGGGAATCCCTTTTGTCTGATTCAGTTCCTCCTTGTTCAATTCTCCCCTCTTACCCTTTCCCATAATTTAATGGATGTGGAATTAATATACTTATTAAATTTTAATTCGCTTCAACATGAAAACTGAATAACCAACACTCGTTATTATTCCCTTTTTTGCCAGTCGCTCACTAGGAAGCTGCCTTTCGCGGTTAAAGTGCCATGAATATTTGAACAAAGCAATTTATGCCATTGCACCCGCTGCCTTCATATTATAACGCTTAGGGTCGTGTCATCTGTTCCAACGACAAACAGTAAAATCTTAAGGCCTAAGAAAAAGAATTCAACTATAATTTATAACCTTAGATCCGGTTTATAAATTATTACTGTAACAAATGTGGGGATCCTCTCATTTTAAGCAGTAAAGAAAGTTAATCTGTTCCAAATTACTGAATCAAGTTAACCAAATTTGAAAAAATTTTAAACCAAATAACTCTTATTACTCGTACAAGATTTTAATTTTTCAAAACGGAAACGCCTGGTGTTCATTTAATTTATTTAATTTTTAAAAAACATTAAACGCCATTCACAATATTTCATTGCAAAAAGTATTCCATTAAAAATCCGATCAAATACCATCAATTTCAATTAAATCCATTACACCATAATTTAATTACCAAAGAATCGAATTTCAAACCATCAATAAAATATTCCTTAAATCATAATCCACCCCTAAAAAATCAAACAACAACCAAACATCTATACAAAGTTATTGCCCATCAACAGTTATCGACATTTATACTCCTATTCAATGCGATACACTAAATGAAATTAATATACAAGTAAATAAATAAATTTTATGTATTATGGCATTAACAACAAAAACAGACTGTAATTGATCCACCAACTAGGGGTGATTTTTCGCTCTTCTCACCCTACTCTCTCCCCTCGGTGCCTCTAACATATTCTCTCCCCCATCCCGAGACCATTAGGCATTTTCCGTCCCCGCGCATTTTATCGCCGCCATACTAACTTATACACAATAAATCGTATTTTCCACAGTCCTGGCGACGAGGACGACGACAGCCACAAGAGACAGACCGACCAGAAGGGAGCAAGGAAAGCGAGGGAAAGTACAAAGTAGTATAGTACATTATAATAAATTTATATACACAATGGCAATAAAATGGTTTTCACAATTTGAAAAATTAAGTGGTAAACGGCAAAGGACGACAAATCAGGACTTTCTCTCTCCCCTCACCCTCTCTCTCACTGCGGGCATTATAAACACACGCTTCCACATTTATTTTATATATCGGCAAAGCACGTAAAACCCCAATTGACATTTCATTTCCGACATGCATTCCTTCTTTAAAGAACCCATATACAACAGTAACGTGCAGAAATATTTCAGAAAATATACATAAATATTTGATATTAATCTAAAAGATTGATGAAGAGATTACTGACAAAATAACTTAATAATTGAATGTTATGAAAAAATTAGTTATATTCAAATCATCAGTTTTAATATAAAAAAAATTCTAAATGTTGAGTTGTATTTTTAAAAAAATTAAGAAACATTCAAAGATTTATCAATAAATATTTAAAATTTGCTTATTATAAAATCAATTCAAATTCTCAGTCTATTAATTCTTTTTGCACGGTACTGTAACTATGCTTAAATCTCTTAAACTGACGTCAAACTAAGAAAAATGATACTGATTGTAGCTGCTAAAACGGGCACCACCTTAAGACATTTCCCTTGACGTGGGATTAACCCTCCCCATTTACAATTTTCCAGTCAACTACCATTCACAGATCCAACCCCCTTAAAGAACAAACACCCTTCTTTAGACCGACTCGTCTTAAGCCATCCACATTCATTCCAAATACACCAAATGCACTGTGAAATCCGATACAGAAATTCCTTCACGTTCAGCAAAACAAATCTATTCTATTCACACAAAATTACCCCTTGACACAATTCAAACGGGTTTATAGTAATTCACCCTAAATGACGAATTATTATCAACAGATCCCATCATATATAATAGAGCTGATGAACCGTATTGCCTGGGATATGGTATTATCAAGTCTACAAATTTCGTACAAGAAAGAAATTCACTCAACGAAAAATCACAACAACCAACACCATCATCACCACCCCTAATTCCATCCCCCTTTTCTATATCCCTTATAGTCCGTCAGTCAAATCCTATTTCTCTTTCTCTCTCTCCATATCGTGTACACATAATAATGACGACGACGACATCGTAAAAAATTATATTTATTATTATCGTTATAAGAAAATAAAAAGCGAGTGAAATAAGCGACAGAAAAAATATGGATTCATAAAAATATACATAATTCGTCCACCACGTCTCGGGCGTGTGAATAAACTATAAAAATTTATCACATAAAAGAGAGTTCCCTTCTTTTTCTTTCCCTTTTATCCCCGCGTCGCCACAATCATGCCCCCATCAACTCTCAATCTATTGCCATTTCCCGTCTCTTACACATCCGACACACAGCGATTTAACCGCACATGCACACACAAATTCCTCCACCTTCCTTCCATCCCTGCCCTTCTTCAGCTTCTTCCTTTTCCTACAAATAAATATGTGCAGAATTTTCTTTCATAAAATTTTTACCATTCAGTCAGACGTTAAAGTAGGGACAACAGCCAACAACAACAATGGGATAAATAAAATCGTCATCTTGAGCTGTATAATGAAATTCTCCAAATCACACTAGACATAACTATAAAGAACAAATTTCAAGAGGGTCTAATTCACCAATACAATTCCACCCACGGAATCCTATTCAACATCTTATTGGGGATTGGATAGATTTTATTTTCTTAGACAATTTTGCAAAGATGTCCTTTTTGTGCAATAAAAAAAAGAATAGCAAAAACTACACAAAACCATTTCACCCACAATTCCCATTTATCGTAAAAATCATCCCCTCGACAATGTTCATGATTATGAGGTGATATTAACAGACAGTTAAATGACAAGATACTCTTCTTTAACCAGTATTCATGACTGTTTGGGATCGTAAATTGTTTGGATTCAATTTATGTGGTATAATATTCAATTTATGATTACACTTTATTCACAAAATATTGGCAAATTTATTTATCGCAATAAAACTCAATATAATTCAACTTAAAGCTTTAGTAACTTCTAATTACAAAAGATATATTAATTGATCATCAATGCAGTGTAATTAAAATAACCACTAAATCAATTAGTTTCAGACCCAACAAGTATCCCAAAGACCTAATCCAAAACGACAAGCATCAAATTAGCCTTTTGTCTGACCTCGATTGAATATCACTTTCAAGTTTAACACCCAGCAACAGCCACAATAAAAAAAGACCCGAAAAACTACCAACTAACAACAAGGTGTGAGAGAGGCACTTCCAGGTAAATCTCACACAATTTAATTAAACCGATAAATAATGTTTCCATTTTTCAATTACCGGTAATTTCCTCCTCACTCTCGCCCATCATCCATCCACCGATTTACCTTTCCTCTGTTTAACAATGTATGGCCAGAAGAGCGGGAACGGTGCCATTTAATAATTTCGGGGCGCCCTTAAACAGCCACATATTTCAACTGTATTCGATGGTATCCACGGACGGTAAACTATTATTTACCACGGCACCATAATAATACATTTCCCTCGATTAGGGTAACATAACACTCTGTTTGTCCAATAAATATTATAAGACACATGCACACGTGGAGACATACACACAGAGAGACATCAACCTAAAACCCTTGGTAAGTAGTTCGAGCCCGCGTCAGCAATTTTATGGGGTGACTACTACTCGACATATTATATCGATCCCATTCCAGTCCCCTCTCCTCTCCTGCCTCAATCGCTCCCTTTTACCATACACACCACCACCGACCGTTTGACAACGATAACGGCTCTTTGGGTATAACACACAGAAACCTATAGAATTATTATACACACAATCCTGCAAAATTAGGGGAACAGAACAACAAGCAAGGCAACACCAAAATTACTATAATCTTTTATGTGAAATCGGTCACGCGTGCTTCTTCTCCTCAATTAGGCTTTTCCACTCTCCTTTTTTGTGTCTGTCTCTCCTCTCTATAGTCCTCTTTCATTCAGCAGTTTCTATATCATCATTCCCTAACTTCTTTCTTCTTCTTCGGAGCTCAATTCCCTTTAAACAGCTTCACCAAACACTAAAATCCATACCAATAGTCATCGACTCCATGGAATATAGACAACAGAAAGCAGACACGTTTATCTCGTCTCAACTCTCGTCATGCCCTTTTGACAACACAAGAGTGAGAGAGGCTAAACACACGCGAGAACAACTGCTGCACACAATCTTTATGAGGGGTTAGTAGTCAAACAACAATAATATGAACAAGGAGAACAACAATCACCATATACACACAATAAACATCATCATTAGATCTGGGAAAACTACACTCTATACTATATACCCAAGTACACAACAAATTTACAAGTGAAGAGAGACCGACTATAATAAAACCATTTCAAATAAATCGCTCTTCAAAACTCAGAGACCGTAACCAAATAAATTACTATTATATTCACAAAAGTCGATGAGTGAGGCCCATAAATATAGGGGGTTTAACTTGAGAAAAACAGAAGGAAGGAACACTTAACAACAGTTCACACGACCCAAGCAATCCTGCTTCAAGAAAAACAAACATTGACCACAACCTATACCTTAAACCCTTTAAGCCAATTACACATTTTTAACTGCTTAAAAGTTGTTTTAACAACCCTTAAATAATAAAAACTTGATATTAATAGGTTGAGTAAACTAAATCGTTCTCAGTGTCGAAAATAACAATAGTTTTTGGGACATCGTCCCTTAAACGGGTATTATGAAAAAATAGACTTTCAAACACTTATTCAAAGGCACCATCACTATACGATCTGAGCCTTATGAATTAGTTTAACAAAATCAGTTTACAAAACAAACTAATTTTAAATTAATTATGGATCTTCATTCCAGAACCTACCATAATGAAAATTCTAGTAATTTTCAATTAATAACAATCCAACCAAAGCCTTCCATTCAATGTAAATCCATAAACAATTTCACCATTGTTCCGAAAACTCGTATAACCAAATTAGCAACAATGTCTGTTCAAATATAACAAGATCTAATAAAGCTTCAAGCGAGATGTGCTAATTAAGGCGACTCGTAACAGAGACCGAGAGAGTTTAATACGGCCTATCTATCATCATTGTACCATTTCAAACCAGCAGAACTAACAAACCGACAATCTCTTAATCACTTTGCTGCCATTTACCATTTCAATTATTACACTTTACATTTCAACATGTTTCCTCTTCTCTCCTCTCGACTCGTCTCCTCTTTTGAGTGGCCAAATTACACGCAAATTAATTAACAAAACTACTGTGTATTTGTCTGCGGCTGACAAATTTATTTTTAACAAAGAATTATTTCCTCAAATACCAACTAAAAACCACCATTCCACATTCCTTCTCGCCTCATTTCAATTCACTTTTCTGCTCTCTTATTATATTCCACCATTCCACTGCCACCTATTTTTCATCGTCAATGCGCGCCTCTGGGTTTTTCAATTCTATACACCACCGCCTTCATTCTTAAGGCTCCCCATTACTTCCCTCTCTCCCTTCACACTGCCTACAGTTGGTGACTATAATAATCAAATTAGATGACTAATTTAATTATGTAAATGCCTGCTACAAATGTGCTAACCAAAAGAATTACAGCAATTTGCCGAAAGAACGCAAACGAGCACTGACAAATTGCCTTCAACCAGAGCAAGCAGGCAGCAGCAGCAGAGCGACACACAACGAGCCCAGACCCCATCAGCCATAACTAAAAGTGCACTGCAGCGCGCACTGTGACGACATTACAACCAGCAAGAGCAACAACTCGTTTCGTCTCGAAACAAGCAAAGCGCAGTCACTCATCCAGCAACAAAATGGCACATTCGCATGTCGCGCGGAAAATGTTCGCGAAATTGACTGCCAAGCCAAGAGACACAGATCCACACACACACAGCAGACACGTCGAGAGTTCAGATCAACAACCTAAAGAAGATTCACACATCACACATAGCACTTTGCAGCTTTGCATCAACCGCAAAAACCAACTCAACAGAAAGCCAAACTCATTTAAATCGTGTCTTCTTCATCCTCATCATATTACTTTTAGCTGTTCTCAAGTCGCTTTTGATATTAATTAAACGGCACAAAAGTCTATAAAGGCACCCATCACCTTATTTATATCTCATTATTGAAAACTATTCTCTGCTCTCCCCATTAATAAACATGGCAATAATTCACATTACCAGCCAACAAAATCCTACTAAATTACATATACAAAACATATTATATGCTTCTCAACAATGTGTATTATAAGCAGCCAACTACTAACTGGGGAACACTCTCCCAGTGAGCACCTCTTAGCGGCGTCGCTCTGCTGGAGCGAGAAATTTCACATTTTCGAGGCAGCTCATTACTAATTCCACTCTTCACTATATTATCTAACAAAGATATTCCCCGTATAGGGTGCCTTGTCAATGTTGTGACTACAATAAAAGCCATAACGAAAAAGTAATATATGTTAATTTGTTATTAGGTGGTTTAAAAAAGACTCGTGTGTTTAATGATGTTTTATTAACAAAGCTTATATAACATTTTTAGAAATAATTATCCAAAAATTATAAACATATTTACTGCTAGAATTGATTTAAAATATTGGGTTAATGCATAATACTTCCAAGAAATAAAAACCATAAAAATCATCTGATTAAACTGCAAAAGTCCCTAGTTCTTAAATCAGAACGAAACAAGAAAACCCCAGTTTGAAAATAGATTTTAACAGCTAGAAATGCCAACAAGTACAGATGAATCATCCGCTTTACTAAAGCTGATCTTAAGAACATTACATTGCATTATTCAACAACGGGGTTTAACAACTTCAACGTGTTAAGAAATAATCCTAGGCTTAGTTTAAACCAAACGTAAACACAGTCAAGGCTTACGGAATAAATCAGGTTATTACTGCAAAGAATTATCTTTAAACAATAATTCTTTTTTTACTGAAACTATTTTACTCCACAAATCTAACCACAGAATTGTGTTAAACCCTAAATTTCCATTCTCTTCCAACCACATTCACACACTTTTGTCTGGTACACCCTGTCCCATTGATTGTTCCCGGTAAGTACATACAAAAAGGTCTTCATTGTTAGATAATAAGCCAATTAAATAATTTATTCTTGATAATTAATTAAACGTAGCAAAAATGAGTGTGCTCGTAAATTTGTTCGCTACCTGTTTATTTGCTGATGTCGACAATGACGACTGTCCCGCCACAGGCTCTGAATTATCCACCGCACTAGTTGTTGTTGCTGCCGCTACTGCCATAGTACTTGGTGGAACAGCACCAGCAGCATCTAAACAACTAGCTCCATTTGCGGTCAGACTGGGCGCTGTCGATGTCGCTATTGTGGTGGTAGTCGAAGAGCTACTTGTGGCGGCCACTGCTGTGCTATTGGCAGCAGCTCCAGTGGAAACAGCGGCAGCTGCTGCTGATGTCGCTCCTCCACCGGACACCGCAACAATTCCACCCGACGACTGCAGCGTGGTGGCTGCTGCTGCTGCTAATTTCTTTGGACTCTCTGGCCCCGCATTATCCTGCGGGTTACCAGAGGGTTCAACGCGCACTATGATCGCAATTTTATCGTCGACAAGAGCACGACAAAGGTGAAATGATAATTGGCGCAGTCGATGCGCGCCAATTCCTTTTGCTTATCGTTACAATATTGAAGAACGGTGGTCAATGCTTTTTAATCCCAAAGAGTAATCCACAAAATGGGTGCCGGATCAACGAAGACGTTGTTATTCAACTTATTGTTACACCAAAATGTAACTTTTCACTTTCTCACTTTAGAATTGGTATTCAAATAACACTAATACTTGTATATTTTGGCTCACTTTTCAATTTTCTCATATCACAAAGCACCTTACGAGGAACACACAACTAAATCAACCATTTTACATCTTTTATTGCCTTCAGCACACAATAACTCGACTCTGAAATGACTCGCTGTGAGTATTTTATATTTGAATTAAAAACCCAACCATCGTAATTGTTTTATTGCTCTTTGCTTATTTTGCAATTGTTGATTTTAACTCGATATCACATTAAATTGAGCTAGTAAAAAACTCTTTCATCAAACGCTGGCACATCAATTGGCGCAGTCGGAGTAATAAATTGGAAATTACCATTAAACAACATGATCTATTAAAACAAATTTGCTTTCATGGAATAATTCGCGCAAAACCCAAAACCAAGTGCTAATATAATTCTCCTCATCATTTTATTGGGGCATCGGTGTAAAAATTATTTTTCGTGTGTAAAAAATATAGGAATGAAGGCCATTACTGTTATTGTTATTATTTTATAGTATATTATCCATAAACTCGACTCGAAATAACAGTTTAATGGACACCATAAAAAATTGCTGGATTTATAAATTGAATATAAAACTGCGAAATACATTTCCAAACATATAAACGAATACACACACACTCTGTTATTATTACTACTGCGCCACATCATCCCGACTAATAAAAAAATAACCGTTTAATAAAATTTAATGAACTTGTGTCTGACGTTAAATTACTTTTATTGCCACTTTTATTGGCCAACAACACACGAAAATTGTTAAATACTAAATGCGATTTTTTTTACCATCATCACCATTATTATTCTTTTAATCTATGTGTCTCCATTTTCCATTAAACAAACTACTGGCATGTGTTGCTTTAAGAGACCGTAGAAGAAAAAAAAAACAATCACTAAAAAAGTGAGAACAAAACTATAACTTGTAAGGCAAACTACATGAAAACCAGCATTTAATTTATCCGGATACTAAAACAGAGTCGAAGAAAAAATCGCATAAAAGGCGATTATTCTTCACAAGAAATATAATAAAAAAGTTATTGGCCATTTTCCCAGCTTTTGTGCCGGTTTGTAGAAAAATCGCGTGAAAAGTTTTTACCGAGAGCGCGCGCGGCTCGTTTCATCAAAGTGAAATCGCTGGCCACTTTTATGAGCCTTCTTCAAACATTAAATCCCACCAATTACTAGGCCAAAACAGAGAACACACAAACTTATTTCTGGACACATATCGCCAATAAAACTCATTAAAATCAACAATCGTTAAATGGCAACAGAGCACGATGATAAATTAAGACTATCACTATAAAAAACACAAATTACCACTGCCAATCTCAACCACACACAAAAAATACACAAAAACTCCTCTTTTTTATGACATCCACTAAATCTGCATATTTTTTTACTTCTTGTATTTTTAATTCTATATCGAATTCACAAATGAAATCACTTTTATTATTATTTTTTGCCGTATATTGTGCTAAACTCTGATTTCACATAAGATTAACGGACTCTCGGTATGACGGGGGGATCAATTTAGTAATTCGCATAATACCGGACTAAACAACACAAAACACTGTCCGTCCGCGAATAAAAAATATAAATACAAAAAAAAACAACAAACCAGTCCAATCTCTATTTATCCGACACAACGGCAAACGCGATTTTTCTCGCAATTTTTTCCGCGCGCAGCACCACCACACAAAACCAGGCACATATTCAGCACAACCAATTTCAATTTGCGATAAATATTTCGATTTGAAAATTCTATTTAATTCCTCACTTAATCCAATTACCCAATTTAATTTTCAATTACGTTAATCCCGTATTTGTAGCGCCTCTCTAACTTTGTGTATTTTTTTGCACAAATAATCCCACTTTTTGTGTAAATTCAGTAGCACAAAACCATTAAATTCTATTTTAGAAATACTAAATTAATAAACACACTTTTCAATTGATCACTGTAATCCAATTTGCTATTAATCCCTTGGAGAAATCTCGTTGATGATGATGACAAAATATTATCCCAAAATTACGAAAACTGTTCGCGACGCACAACCGTCCTCTAAAACGCTTCAACTCACAATATTTTTTTTCTTACTCTCACAAAAGCCACATACAGAAAGCTCTCTGAAGCTTGGGTGAGTGAGGTTTCACAGAGAGTGAGAGATCGAACGAGAGAAAAACCGGTCTCACTTGCAACAAAAGCCAGAGATATTTTGTAAATAAATGCACACACAAGGTTGAATGAAGTTTGCATTGCGAGAGAACCTGCGCTTATTTTATGCGCCGGGACTGTTGTACAACAATTTCGAAAGGAAATTCCATCATTTCGGCTAATTTCTTCATTACAACTCACTAATCATTTCAAATACCTTAAATTAAATCATTTCCAACCTTTTGTTTAATAAAACATCCCATTGAATTGAGTGAAAAATTCGCAAAAGCACAAAGAGAGAGGAAATTGTTCAAAATGGCGCACATTTTCCTCTTGTTATTTTTATTATTGCCCATTTCTTTTCGCTTTGTGTTTAATACTAGTATTATTATTTATCAGTCTCTTCTCAATTGCTTGCTCCTCTGGTGCGCTCGCTGCTGCTTGCTGTGCCGTTTCAAGGGGGGTACTACACTCTTTTAGCCATGTCTTTTCGCTGTTATTGCCACATTAAAGCATATCCACTTTTTCCACTCTCCCCTCTGCTGTGTTTTGTTCACGCTTTTAATGGCTACATACAACATAAGCAGAACAACTACACACCACCAATTCTTTGTCCATTCTTTGACTTTACTACACCACCACAACCACCACCCCCTTTCACCTCTTTCGCCCCTTGCACATTTCCCTTTTCCCTCTATACTTAACAGCTTTCTGTATATTATTAATAATAATAATTTCCAGTCTGCTAAAAAAGAGTGTACAGCTTTTTATTATGCATTCTTCTGGTGCAACAGCAGCCAGCATACACAAAACATTGCATGGCAAGAAGTCTTCCACCTCTTGGACGCTCTTCCTCTCGCTCTCTTCAAATTACGCTCCGCAAAAATGAAATGAAATTAATACCAAACAGACTTGCATTAATATGGAAAAGACGTCGACAGCCGTTGCCGCCACCGCCGCCGCTGCTCAAGCAAAGTACTGAAGCACTCATTTAGAGTGCGCGCATGCACAAACCACATCGCGCAACGAATAAATGTTCTTCTTTTTGCCGGAGAGTCTTCTTGTTCCTCCTTTTTCTGTGCAATAATATCGGGATCATGACGACGACGACGACGACACAACACCACTCTGCCATGCACAGAGATTTGCGAAAAACCACTCCACAAAACGCGACAACAGCAGCAGCACACCAGCCGCCAAGGCAACCCGACAAACGAACCTTCCCATTCCTCCTCTTTTTGCAATTTCACGATTTGTATTTGCAAATTTGGAATTTATTTAAATTATATTCTCTGTTTCATGATTTCATCAAATAAAACAAATTAAATTATTCACCCGAGGAATATTCAAAAATTCGCCAAGATATAATTCACGTCATAAATAATTCTCCTTAGCGTAGAAATATCAACCCCAAATCCTAACAAGCAAACTTTCCAGACTAAAAGCTTGTCAAGAATGTAGCTAAGCTATGGATGACAAAACATTAGTTTCCATTTCATTGAGAACAAATTCAAAATAATTAATTATATTAGGTTGTATACAAAAAAGTCGTGTTTAATAAAATTTCAAATATAAAACCGCTAAACTCCAATCAAAATATTGAAGTAATAACTGTCAAATTAAAATGCTAAAATTAAAACCTATAAAAATCGGACAATGGTCATTAAACCACAGAAAGCACATCAAAGAGCGATAATTCATATGTATCCATTAGACTAATAATGCGGGCTGTTTGTTGGGGGGCGACGCATGAACAGTAAATCTGTCCAAGAACTCAATTGAAACATAAACAAATTAATAAACATCACAGATCCGACATCATCACAAACAAAACATATATACTACTTGAGAGAGTCGTGTCGCTTAAATAAAATCATTAATAACGAAGCCATCAACACATTTTAAACATAAAACCAAACAGATTAACGTCCAAATGGAAAATTATCCGAACATAAAATTTTATTCAACCGCCGAAAACCCACCTCCTCGAATCTCTCTCATAGCCTTCCTTCAGCATCCTCCTCACTCAGAAAACAAGCAAGAGAAGTATTAGTAGTAGCTGTCTGTAGCTGCCAAAAATAACTTTTTAACACTTGATACACCACAGTCGCACTTCAAACAATGTCGATCTCTCGACATCTCACTCGTGTGCATACCTCCACTTAATAGAACGTCAAAAAACCCCCGTAATTCAGATTTAAGAACACAACACACCACAAATACAAACTTCAACTAGAGAAGCCAGCAAGTAAAAAACGGAAAGATAATAATCACTCTCTTTCGACAATTCGTCAACCACTTAAACTCCATATTCTCAGGCTTTACATTATTCACTGACATTAAGAGTGACTCGTCGAGTGCAATTTACATATATCTTCTTCAAATATATACTCAACACAGAAAAAAAGATCTCCTCTCTACTTAAAAACCAACTTTGAAAACAACTTCAGCCAGACAATGTGTTTAAGTGGCTTATTGTAATTACAAAACCGACCAAATATTTGGCACACATTTTTCAAATTATTGGAAATTTGAAACCAATCGTAAATTAAATAGTCATGAATACTTAAGTAACTGATGACTTAGAACAAATTTCTAAATCTAAGAGCTAATTATTAACCAATATTCATAACTTCCTCAAACCCAACTTGGCTTTTAAATGTCTCTTATTAAACCTCTCCAATTCATATTTAAGATCCATTGCTTCAATGATTTTTTATAGTTAATTTATACAAAATTTCAATGCAAAACTAGAATATCAAATACTCATCCTTGAAACTAACTTGGTAGAACGAGATAATACCAGAGGATGTAATAAAAACTTTAGAACATTTAACCAAATAATTTGTTTCCGTTCCAAAAGGGTTAACCAGATTCGAAATGAATCGAATGCTCGCCAAAACTGCATCTTAAAATATTCAACGTTTTTTTTATTACCCTCCTCTTCTGGGTTCGTCGCCACAATTCATTTTTTCTTCATCTTGTATACCGTCGTTGTTCTCTCTTCTCTCCAGTTTAATTTATTTATTCACTTATATTGGCCTTTATTTATTTAAATTAATATAATCATTTGAGGGGTGCAATAAATTGTAAAATTCTCACAAAGAGATCGATTTAAGAGTGAACACACACAGCAAAACGTAATAAGACAAAAGCCTGACCTGGGCTCTGCTGATCTGTAAATAGGCTCGCCATTTATACACAAATCAAGTCAAGAGATGTAAGATATGAAGAACAGAACACTGAGTGAGAGCGAGCGAGCGACAGAGAAAGACAGCACAAATATTCGCCACTGCTGATCGGATTACAGATCAGAGAATTTAATTCAATCAACTCCATTATGGGGTATTTGTTATTCATTGATTTTCCATTACCATCCTCCATCCATCCATCCACCCAGCCAATGATGATGATGATGCTTAACCATCATCATCCCGTATCTGTTGCCCCAGAGTCAAGCACACCACTGATTCAATTGATTCGAGTACAAGAGACTAATTCCTACAAAAGCTGATATAGCTGCTGCTGCTGCTCATGATGGCTAGATGATGACTCCAATAATGGCCAGAGAGAACGAACCAGGCCAAGCCAAACCGAGCCCAGCTTCCAAGTCAAGTCCGTCCGTCCGTACACACTGTGAGACAGACTAATTTGTTAGATTGCCTTTTAAATATGCAAAGCTCTTTAGAATACTAATTGCCTCTTAATCTCAACGCCCATGAACAGTACAAGAATCCAACAAGAAAAGAATATCCACAATCCTAATAACTACTTATTCCATTATGGATACACACAGAAGCTCTTCATCCAAGCAACACTGCTACTTTTCAACTATAGATAAGCTTATAATCGTATAAACAGTATTTAATGGGATCGTTTAGAAAGAACTTAATGAAAATAACTTCTTCACGGCAAAACACATCTCAATATACTCAACTATATTTACTTTGACAATAATCCTTTAAATTCCATTTTTCTTATTACAAACACATTGAGATGTTGTTAATGAGTAATTTAATGGGTGTTACTTAACAAAATAATAGATTGAAATCGCATTAATTACCATTCCTATTAAATATTGACACTTACGTGAGGAGGAGGCGATGTGCGGCACCCATCACTCCAAGGAATCACGATGGTGCATCATTCATATGAGTGAGGGCTATAACTCTTAATGGGTTGTGTGGTCCAATCTTACATACATATTAAATATTGCAAAGAGGTTTGAATAGAACTGTTTTAACATTGTTTTAGGCCAAGATCGAAAAGCGATTGTATTGTCATGAATATTGATGAATTTGCAAATAACAATAATTATTAAAAGCTTAAATTCTTCGGAAATAAACAAGCATTATATTAATTCCATCNTAAATATTGCAAAGAGGTTTGAATAGAACTGTTTTAACATTGTTTTAGGCCAAGATCGAAAAGCGATTGTATTGTCATGAATATTGATGAATTTGCAAATAACAATAATTATTAAAAGCTTAAATTCTTCGGAAATAAACAAGCATTATATTAATTCCATCTTCAATTTTGCAAAAACATCTTCCTGCTGTAATTCAATTCCACTTAAACAATAATCCGCGAGACAATCACTCGAAAATACGAGATCATTATAATCTCTTTGAAAAACGAGATGCTGGCTGGCTGTACAGAGAGACACACCAACCAGCCAGGCCAGCACAATCCGTACAAACCAAATAAATTGCATTCAACTTAAAGCGCATAAATAACTTTAAAGTTGCGGAATTATAATAAAACAAATATCCATCTCTACTCATTTGTATATAAATGGACGATAATATGCAGAAAATAACAACGGGCCGCCGATTAAATGAAATTTATTTAAACAATTTCCACATTCTCATTCCATCCTCTGTTCTGTGTTGGTTTTTTTTAAATATAATTTCAACTCCAAGTCCCAATCTAAATGCTCCATTCCGATCCAATCCCCGGCACGACAATTTATTTCTCCTCGCGATGCATTCTCAACTACGCGAAACCAGTAAGCAGGCAGGCAGGTCTGGCCAGGCATCGAGGCACCACGTTTTTGCATACTCTCTTTAACAATGCTTCTACTGCTGCTGCCGACGACGACGCCATGCGCGCAAAAACACATTGCAAATGAAATTATTCCCATTTCAATTCATGTCCACAAAACTTGTACATTTCCATGTTTCAGCTAATGCCATAATAGCAAAGGAAATGCCGCCAACTTTTTCCCCAATCGTTTAATCCAGCAGTGTCTCAAGTGGAGAGAAGGTATAGAGATAGGTACATGCCTCGTATCAGGTGGAACTACAATTCTGTTAACTTTGCCTGAAGCTGATGGCAAGATCATGACCAAACACAATTCCAATTATCGAAAACAATTTTTAGACATCTTGTTTTGACATCTTAATCAGCAAATCAATCTGTGTAATAAATTGATAAGATTGGCTGTTTATAACAGCTGCTAGAATCAGATAATAAACCATGACTCCTTCCTTTTCAACACAAAAACACACAGAGGTTATGAATTGAAACAAATCAATTTTTTCTATTGCCATAACTTCCTAATTTAAATAAAAGCCAGCGTGTCTGTCAAATTAAAATTCGACTGCAAATAGGGCCTAATCGATTTCACACTTCGAAGCACTCATAATTCCCATCCTGTTCCCTTCTTTCCAGTTTCCAATTCAAAAGAATTAACCCTTCTCTCCTTCTCCCCCTCACTCCTTCCTCCAACAAAAACACCCTAAACCCCTAATTGAAACAATGATAAAGTGTATAACTTTTTCCTTTTCACCACACCAGCCACTGGCTGTTAATTCCCTTCTAATACTCTGCCGTCGCTCCGTCCCACCTCCACCACTTTTGACCACACGCCAAAAAAAACACCATCACAAAATTCGCCCCTTTACTGTTGCCCCCTTTTCGCCTCTTGGTGAGACGATGCCGGACGAGGCAACTGGTCCGTAAATTACAAAATTACACACATATTTTTCACAGGACTCACACAATGTGACCAAACTACGCGTTCATAACGCTAAATGTGCCACTGTGCCGGAAAAAATCCATCAACACCGAGCCACAGCACCTCCTCCTCCTACTCCAACTCCTCTGCCCTTTGGAGGCACTCGCGCCTTCCATTATTAATCAGTCAACGCGATCTCATGAATTATATGACCAGTTTTCGGATGCATAATTATATTCTTAATAATGTCCGCTTATGTGCTACACCAAACACAACAACAAAAAATAATTTGCAATTTTAATAAAAATGCAAATTTTAAGGATAAATATAATTTCCATTAAATTTACCGTAATTAATACCATTAATAATACATGATATGAACACAGCCAACCCAAAAACATAATTTATATTGTCGCGTGAGCAATATCAACCCTTAAATCACTCTTAGTTGATGGGAGCAATGATAGCAGTTAACACTTTTCAGGGAAAACCAACAAATTATTACAGGTCTATATCATTTTAAATAAGAGCTATTTAAAAAAACAACCGATTTATATTTATGATAGCAAATCACAAAATGGATTTTATAAACAATTTCCAAACGAGTTTCATACAAAACTTTATGCAATTTTGTACACTTTTTCTAAATTCCTAATCAAAACAACTTTTAATTCCCAAATTTATAAATCCGATGCCGTCCAAAGAAGGACATTTTAAATCAGCGGCTAATTTTCTGTTTATTATTTTATATTCAAAAGTGCACACTTCTCGGACAACACAAAAAATAAATGCCATGTAATTATACAAAATTTAGGGCCTCAACATCCCATCATCCGACGCCATCACCGAAAAACGCAAACAAATTAACCAGAAAAAAACTGTCACAACGTAAAACCAACAATCCAGAACAGCAACAAAAACAGCAGAGAAAGAGAGCTTAATGTAATGACAACAAAACAGCAAAAAAATGTTGAAACAAATTACTGAATTTAATTAATTCAAATTAAATTAAGCTGAAAATGTGAAATGGAAGAAATGAAGATAGAGAGAGCAGCGCGCATAAACTCATCTTAAGCCATTTAGTTTGAATAATGCCAACACGCTGATATAACAAGACTAAAAAGATTATTCCGATTTAAGATCTCTCGCTGCCGCTGCTGCTGCCTCTGCCTGCCTGCTGCTCTTTGCCACCGCGCTTTACTCGCTCGGTTGGCTTTGGCTCTTGACGACTGCCTTCTGATTCTTATAGTCTGCACCACTCTACTATACTCTTCTGTGCTGTGTGAATAAATTTAGATTTAAATGGCATTAAATACACACAGGGTGAGACAGAGAACGAGAGACCAAGATGACTTTGGGAGATGATGCTACTACAAGCCGAGAAAGATATAGTCAAGTATAGGTATATAATTTAACAGAGACGAACAAGAGCCATGGCTCCTCATTAATTATCCATAACATTCTTCCTTCATCTCATTGCCTTTCTTATTCACCATTACCGGCTTAATATTCAAAGAAATTTATAATCCTCTTCTCGGCTTGCTGATGCCCTCTCCTTGCTGCTAATATCTCCCCACAATAAGACAACAAAAGGAGGAAGAAATAATGGTAAATAATGCCACATTGGTCGATTCTTAATTTAAATTCTCTTTTCCTTTTTTTTTATTATTACTAGTATTCCACTTCTATTGTTTTATTAAATTGTCCTATCGAGGCAATATACACCAATTCACATTTCCATTTCCTCTCCTTGCCTCTCATACCTCCAAAAACCCAGTTAAATGGAAAACAAATCGCAATACAAACAAAATCTCAAACTCATCAAAAAAGTACCCTTAATCGCTACTCCAATAAGAACTTGGTAAAATTGCCGTTGGCATGGGTACATATACAACACAAGCCACCAGACCAGAGAGGAATGATTCCCAATCTACCACTTGATTGCTCCTGCTCCACTCCATCCAACTAACCTAGACCAACAGATCCGGAAAAACATAGACACACACACTGGGAGAACAATAATAAATAATATAACCAACTTTGACTTGCAAAATCTGCTCTCGGATTGTTTGGTTAAGCATTTTGAAATATTAATACCCTCTCTACACACTCCTGTCTGTTCCTCATGCCACTCCATCTTTTGTTTATGCACTGATATCCTCTGATTTCTATCTCCATATCTATCCAGCCATCTTTATATAGAACATAGAATCCTGTATGTACCTGACTGATATTAGTTTCACTCACTGGCTCTCACTCACTCACAGCCTCTTCCTCTGATTTGTTTGTTTGTCTGATGAAGAAGCACAACCACCATCCATTTATTAAAATTCCATGTATCTCTCTCCTCTAAAGCATCCAACAAATCCGTTCCTCAATTGGATTTAGGATTTCCTCTCATCTCCTGATAATATTACATCTCTACATCCCTTCCTACTTACACAAATCATATACATTTCTATACGTATATTCCCAATCCAATACCTCTCCAAATCCAGACTCACAGTACTCTGCAATTTTAATGGCAAACACACAGATTTACCTACCTAGTTGACTAGAAATGGCTCCATTATTGTTGCGCTTCACAAGCCACATAATACCCTATGCTCTGGCTCTGATACTGGCTGCCTGGCTGGCTGGTTGGTTGCACTGCCACACTTGGCATTTCATTAAAACAATGCCCTTCTCCACTCCGCAGTTTAACAACCAGCAACCTCACCTCGCAAATAACCCCATCATATACACACACGCACGCAAACACTCAAAGGGACCAGCCAACAGTCGAACAATAGTGAAGGATTATTACCATTATTATATCATCTCAAAACCATTTCAATAGATTCATAAACATGCAGCACAATTAAGGGCGGATTGAAACGCTTTCGAAGAGACAAAGGATGGAAATAATTCATCTTAATTATGGGAAATAATTGAAAAAACTCATCTTGAGGTAAGGAACAATTGTTCAATTCTTATCTAATTTCATTTAGGTACAAATATACCAAGTTAACGTTATTATCAACGTAATTAAAATAAAAATCCAAATTCCATAATTCATAATAAGCATATTCCAATATTTTGCAATTTTTTACATTTTATGAAAAAATTAAGAAACATTGTAAAACGAGCAAATTGGTTACTGTTACGGAACACCGTTTTTGTAATTTGTCA
>JXOV01041692.1:0-10923 GCA_001014945.1 Clogmia albipunctata
AGAGCAACTTAGTGTGAATTTGGGTGGTTTATATTAATTAAAATAGAACCATCATAGTTTCTTTAAGTTTCAAATTTTTTTCTTTAAAATTAAAGTTTTAGGAAATTTTTAGTAAAAAGGTTCAGATTGTGTTTCATGGTCAAAATTGACAATACTATAGTGCAAAATGATTAAAATAAGGCGGTGCTGTGATAAAATTGAACGGAACAGGGGCCCAGTGTGAGACTTTTGTTAGGTGTATGCTCTTAAATTGTGTGGGAGAGTATATCAGGACCCTGATTTTAAAGTAAGAAATGCTGAGATAATAACCAAAACCCATATAAACAAACTAAAACAAGTTTGACCCTAAATTTGGCTATCGACATTGAATCATTATTGGGCTAGAAAGAAGCAGAGCCAAGGAAATCACAAGTTGTCAACGAAGTATAGATTTTTCTTTCTTATATCTAATAGTCTTCTTACACAGGTTCTTTATTAATACCTCCTAATAATTAGGAAATCTCGTTGTTGTCTTAAATATTTTACCTCATTGCCATGTTCGTCGACGAATTCGAGAACCTTCTGGACCAAGCTCTTTGTGCACTTGTACTGGATGTAGCGTTCGGCGGATGCCAAAAGGGCGCACACCGTGTCCACGTTGATGCAGCACTGGACAAAGCCGGCACAGGCCCGGCGCAGCTCCTCCAGGCCGTAGTAGTCGGCGGCGTTCATGACTCCGAGCAGGGTTCTAGGCTGTAAGGTCACGCATCCCGTGTGAATGTACTCGATCAGCTGCCGAAACACGTCCGGCTCAAACTCTTCAATGATCAGGGTTTGGTGCTGCTGACTGGCCGGCTAAAAGAAATTCCACCAATTAGTCGGTTTCGGAATTCCCGAAAAGCAAAAGTGCTCGAAATTAGCAAAGTAAGAAGAGGCGAAGAATAGAGGTGAGAGAGTGGCGTGAAAATGAGAGTATAGAAGGACATTGGCACAAAGAGTCTATATAACAATAACGACATGAAACAGAAAGTTGAATGGTATTTACAATTTGAAAAGTTACACGAAACAAATTACAGTTTGTTTGAAAAGATCGTGGGTGAGAAAAGTTTAAACAAAATATCAATGCGGTATCAGATTAAAATGGAATTTAAGGTCAAATTTAATATATAAATGTTAATGTTCAATTATATAATTTGTAATTTAAGGATAACAGATTTGTCGGTTGAAATGGGCCCACGATCCTGTTAAACAGACCTGTCCGCCAGAATGTCAGAACGTGATATCAATTTAAACTTTTAACAAACTCACTTTGTAATTTTCAGTAATAATTTCAATTAACAAACTGGCCAGTAATGAACTTGATTTAATTAAAATCAAATTCATTTATACGCAATCAGTAAGAACAGACACGCACATACAGTTTATGCAAAAAACATTGAAATTAACAAATTTTGCAGTAACTGTCCTGTTTTGGTCCATTAAATGATTACCTCGGGAATAGGTGCAAGTTGCTGGGTAAATCCACTCCTCTAATTACATTTAAAATTAATAATGGTAAATTTAATTTTTCGTTTGTTTGTATATATATAGTTTTTATGTTTAACAGTATTCATTTTATTAAGAGGAATTTTAAATGTGTATTTGTGTTTATGTTTGCATATAAAAAGAACACAGTGTAATTAATGTACAAGAATAATAAACAGTAATCATAATTATAATATAATTAATAAGTAACTCCAGTCAGTACCATCGTTCATTAATTACAGTAAACAGTAAGATATAGGTAAAAATAATTTGGCGTGGAATCAATGAAATAGACCCCAAAACTCAACACTGGAATTGTGGTTTCGTTTGTTCACGGGAGCGAAGGGTAGAGGACGAGTCGTAAATTGCATATTATTATTTACAAAATGGACAGATATATAATAAATATTAATAATTTTACAGTAATAATAATAAGATCAATATCAATATATGATGTTAATTAGTTAGTAAGGGAATGGCATATTTACATTTTTTACCTGTTGAGCCGCATTCTGTAAATTGAGCAATGGTTCGGAGGAGCGCTTCAGGAACAGGCGCAGTTTGTTCTCCCGAGGCGGTGGCTCTTTTCGGCGTTGCGGCGAAGGAGCTTGGTACAGCAGCTTTTGGAACACGCGAGACCGCGCCGCCAAAACTGCCTGCAAATTAAATTACAAGCCAATTAAAACTTTTTAATAGACTCCGCTTATTAGAAAAATTAACCCAAATTGAGAATGGGTTCGATGCTCGGTAAATTCATTATTTTCATCAATTTTTTTTTACTGAAAGGCAATTTATTAATAAAGTTTATTTCAGTAGGGAAACTTTTGAATTGCTATTTATTTTCTGTTTGTTTTACAATATCAAGATAAGTAAGTCTTTGAAGATTGTAACAAAAATGATTTTTGTAATTTAAAGAAGGTAAAAAATATAAAAAGTTGGACTTATTCTCCTTCTAATTTTTAATTATGTTCCTGTAAACAAATGATATAATTAAAAAGTTATAGTCCATTTGTATTCATAACAGCATTTAATAAGACTGTATCGATAAAAGGATCAAGAGTAATTTAAAATTATCTTAAAATAAGAAACTAAACAACTACGATAACTCACAACTCTTGAACAATTTGCTGAATTGGAAAAAGTACCAGAATCTTAAATATTTTGAATCAAAAGGTGTATAATCAAAGTAAAAAATTTTCTTCGTCCTTAAAATGTTAAAATAAATATACATTTATTATAAATTTTACAATTTATTAAAAAGTAATTATATTAAAAAATATTTAAAGGTGCAGTCCGGAGTGTATAATTGATCTTTAAATAATTAAAAATAAACAACAAACTTTTCACTCAAATTTGATGGATTTTAGATTCAATTAAACTCATTACGCTCGATTAAATTACCTTGACGGCGCAAACAGGTTCTCGCGTTTCTCCTACAAGAAAGGTGACGTCACAGAGTTCGGGCATCGAGGCCAAGAACTTCATGTCCTCGGCCAGTCCAGTCTTATTCTCGAAA
The DNA here is from genome assembly GCA_001014945.1 of Clogmia albipunctata. Lineage (NCBI taxonomy): Eukaryota > Metazoa > Arthropoda > Insecta > Diptera > Psychodidae > Clogmia > Clogmia albipunctata. The sequence goes on from JXOV01041692.1 coordinate 3,020, forward strand.
ATGGACAAGTCTGGCTCGTTGTCACCCAAGGCGGTGGAAGTGGAAGCAATTGGTTCAGGCATTTTGGACGACGATCCAGTCGGTGACGACAGTGACGAGAAATATTGAGAGTAAGGCTGCTGAGTTGTATCTACAAGGGATGAAATAGATTTTATTAGAATTCCATCGAAATAAATCCGAGTAATTCTAAACATTCATTTATTTGCAATTGAACCTTGAAAATCTATTCGTTAAGCCTTATTCATCCACATCTGACAACGCCATTAACGGGAAATGGGCCAAGGATGGATCGTTAGATGATAGTAAATTGCTCTTTAGGGCTATAATAAAAATACCATCAAATTTATTAGATAATCAAAGAAATGCGTTTTTGATTAGCTGTGTAAGGAAAAGTAATATCTTAATAAAAGCAATCTTTTATCAATTTTCTTATGCACAGATGCTTATTTGATGTTAATTTGTTAATAATTAACAGTGATATGCTCATTAACAAATCCAAATTTAAATTATTGTTTCATAATTCTCAAATGAACTGTTAATATTTATCAGGTGACGTTCATAAGTACTGTGGTAAGGTTTTGACGATGTTTAAAAATTTTGATTAAAATCGTAATAATTGTTAATGAACACTTTTCAAAAATACTCTTTAGATTACAAGTACTTTGAACAGACCATAATTTATACTGAAATGTCGGTTTTATACCGCAAAGGTTTTATTTATATAATAACTTCAATAATAAATGTTATCACAATGAGAATATCGTATAAAAATTGGTATTATTTGTAATGGGCTGTAATAGATTTTAAAAGCTCTAAAGCAGATACAGCTGAAGCTTTACAATAATCACAACGACGGCTTGACGGACTACAATTGTGATGTAAATCCAGAGATAGGCATTTTTGGACGAATATAATATAGGAAGCGTCACACACAATTAGGAAGAGACCTGTACGAGATCCAAAGTAGTATACTGTATTACCAAATTAAAGCAACAATCACCAGTAAAAATATCTATAGATCAGTTAGACATGTAAAAGCATATCCTATGATTTAATATAAAACACAGACAGCACACACTAAATAGCAATTTGTTGCGTATTTGTTTTTGTTTTATTTATTTTTTGGTGGCAGCAAACCCTAAAGGTTTCATTTATATACTCGCAATATGTTGTGTGTTTGTCTGTAAATATATCTATCTATATATGTATAATATAGATTACGAATTTGCCGACATGTGTACACTTCTTTGCTTTTCTCTAATTAATTGCGTATTAAAGTCGTCACACACACGCCAGTACACACATGAACATACAGAGCAGCAGAAACATCATCACCCTAAGAGTGATGCTATGATATATATATATATATANTATAGATTACGAATTTGCCGACATGTGTACACTTCTTTGCTTTTCTCTAATTAATTGCGTATTAAAGTCGTCACACACACGCCAGTACACACATGAACATACAGAGCAGCAGAAACATCATCACCCTAAGAGTGATGCTATGATATATATATATATATAGAAAGAGATGTTTATAGTATATGTAGAAGCAAGAGTGAGTGAGAAAGTGATATTACACACACGCACACATACATACAAAAGCACACACACACGCTACGTCTATGATCCGACGAAAACTGATTGATTGATTACTGTAGAATGTGGGGAGTAGGTGGGTGGTGGTGGACGTGGAGACTGTTGCGTATGCCTTTGCCATTTTTCGGCGGTGGTGTTGTGGGAGACGTGAATGCCACTATTTGGGAATTAGAGTCTGTCTCTTTTGCTCTTCTATCTCTCACTCTCCTGCTTCGGGGTTCTTCTGAGTTTATACCTTCTGCTGCTGACTCATCCGATCCTTAATCGTTATTCATCATCATCGTCATCAACAACATCCTCGCACCTCATCCTCGTCCAACAACTCTGGCCAATGTCCAATCTCTGTTTGTGTAGGCATTTCAATAGGACCGCTTTGTGTGGAAAAATACCCCAAGAATAGGATATTACCAATTTATAAATACCCCAAGTCCATACTCGTCCTCCACAATTCCGCAAACCGAATTCCTTCCATCTAGAGACGGATGCAATTGCGTATATATTTAAATTGTTCCGAAATTGTTGGCAATAGGTCAAAGTTGAGCAGCACGCCCTTAAACGCCGTTAAAATGCACGAATACTCGCTACAAGTCCTTAAATGTTATTCAAATTTTTGTACCAACACAGAGCCAAATTATATTGTTCGTATTTACGTTTGAGGACAACCAGACAAGTCTAACAATTCTCGAAAAGGTTGGCCGACATTCACAATTCAGCATCTTGTGCAGTGTAGTCAGGTTCAGGTTTTCATCTTCTTCTAATTCTGTCGTTTGGCTTCCCCCGATGATGTAAAACAAACATCTGAAATGAGTCACTCTCGAATCTGTAGATGGGACCAAATTTGATTAGACTTCCCACGCAACTCAGCAGCAGCAGTAGCGGTCTGGAATCTCTATAATTTAATTTCCGCACACCATTCCTTTTAACAAAGCGCACAATCACATACATACACATATACACAGGCTGAGCTACATGGATAAAATTTTGGGTTATATTCTCAGTTCATTCATTCAACATTCCTCCCCTGTCCTTTATTTTATTTTCTGAACGGTTTGTCAATGGTGAAACTTTGGAGATTCCGTCGTCAAATCATGCCACCGATAAAGAGCCTTTCTTTTCCTTTCCATACTTTTGATGTCCGTCTTTTTAAACCCTCCTTCCCCAATCCACCCCAATCATCCTTTGTCAAGCGCGCTTCAAAAGCTCGACTCTTTATATAAATCTATGCATGTATACAACGGAATTGTATTTTGGGAGGAAAATCGTGCTCGATGAGTCGAACAAATTTGATTGCAAATTTAGATCTAATTTCCTATAGGATATTATTAGGCACGTAAAATTCAGGATTGGATTCGCCCATTTGGCAGTTATAGCTTGCCTATCCTACAATCCCATTTATTTGTCTATTCCGAAGAAAACATTTGCAAACATTTGAAACTTTCTTCCTTGATTTTTCTCTCTCTCTATCTCTCCGGTAAAGTCCCACAATAAAAGTTTATCTATAAAGGAGCAATTTAAAAGGCCATGAAATATTTAATAGAGAAAGGATACACACACAGCCCCCTTGTCTATCCCCCTATCAGTATGTGTCTGAGAGAAATGTCTAGCAACTCAATTATGGCTGAATAAACACTGAGCAAACTGGAGCAAACTATAGTTGGAGAACAATAAAGCTCAAGTCAACATGAGGCGCCTCCGCTGTTTCAACTTTTTAAACTACCAATATCTATCTCTAAAGTTATATATAAGGCTAACAATCAACAAATATTGACTTCCAATGAGTCGTGGAAAATTGCACAACTTCCTTGGAATTTGATGACGGCGTCGGCGACGACGTCGCCAACAACAGAACAGGTGTCCTTGACATATGGATTGAGCAGGGAAGCTACAAGTGGTTTTTGTCTCTTATTTTTTGGATAAAAGGGCACCTCACAATTTAATTCCTATACATTTCCAAATTCGAACCGTAATAATACCAACAAAAATAATACGATATCGATTTTCAATTGAGGAGGTAAGGTGGTAACGGAAATGATCCTGTCCTCAATTTAATTCCTTTTTAAACATTTCCACCAGCTGTCCGTGTGGGCAGATTAAAATTGGAATTGAATGTTGCCCTCGCTTAGTTCTCGCACCACGACGTTGTCATTGGCCAGCTCACCCAGGTATTACACGTCATCACCATGGCCGTCATTGAATCACGTAGGACTTTCAGAGGTGTCCTTTATTGTCATCCTGTCCCCCATTTAATCGTTTTATCCCTTATAAATTGACAGGCGATTTTTCTCTCTGCTTCTCCAATTCGTTATTTTTCTAGACTTTCGTCAAAAGCGCCTTTGACAGCTTCTCTACCTTATCTCACCTGCTCGACGAATTTTGAATTATTTTAATCTGGTTAATCATCTGTGTGTTGGCTGTCAAATCCCTTCAGAAATTATTCAATTAGCCACAATAACATCTCTATGAAAATGTATCAGTGAAACTCTCTAATTATGATAATCAATATGGATTTCCATAGGAAATTTATCATTAGGGCTCGGTTCATTAAATCTCCCTCGCACGCTTTCCACAGAGTCAGTGAGTCCTTGTGTGTTGGTGGCAGTCTTGTGTACCTGTTGCAATGTCACACAAACATTCAAGCCAGCATTCCAATCGACATTCTCCTGCTTGAACTCATACAGAACCAATACAAAAACAGTCCTTCCCGTCGCGTTACAAACACTGGGAAAGGCGTCAGAATTAAGCTCATTCGCTTCGAAAACCGTCGTCGTTGTCGTCCGCCTGCTCCTCTTCATCCAGATGTGGATGCGGACCAAAATTGCAATAGTGTGAGTCTACTAGGTGAGGTGTATTCAGTTTTTAGATTTTAAGGGTGGTTGCGTAGAATGAAATGTATTAATAAAATACGCGTTTTTTGCCCCCCAAAAACCGAAAATATATACAATTCGTGTAATCGATTTCAGGAGGAGATGACTTTAAATGGTAGTCTATAGTAGAAATTGAGAAAGTTGTTGCTCATTATAGAGTGGTGGACCCAAAAATAGGATTCCATGCAATTTAAGATCTAATTGTGTCCCGCTGATGAGAAGGAGAGTCGTTCTGTATATGGGTGAGGCGATTGTTGGGCGCGGGGGTGGGACTATAAAGACTCTGGGACTAAAATATCGATTTCATAAGAACCCAAATCCCAAAAATAGAACATCGTAGATTCAATTACTCTAGTGTATCGCAGGTGGTGGGCCGACGAGACGCGATAAATAATTATCGGGACACGTCTATTTCCTATACACACACAAGTACTTTAATCCTTGGACTATAAATTTGTTGTTGTTGCTGCTGCTCTTGAGCTGGAGGTTGTTGAAAATCCAGAAAAAGTAATTTCGCTCCTCGTTTTTTGCACAAAACAGATTTTTCAGGCACTTTTTTCACAAACACAATTTCTTCAAATGAAAATCTGCTCTGCACGCTTCCCAAGCTCGATTTCACTTTGCAGATTTCCGATTTGACTCTATAACAGACACTACCGATTCTAAACTAGACTAGGTTAAAGTTAAACACTATATAGTTGGCCTAGAGAAAATTGCACTCGAATTTTTTCACTCCATAACTTTCAAAGCTCTAACTGCTACTGTTGAATGTCTGACTCTCCTCTCGACTGGAATGCTTCCAGGAATTAGGATTCTGGTACTGGAGTGAGCGGGATGAGGAATTCGTATTTCGACGGTGGAGTGAAAAGGACAACTTTTTGTTGCCCCAATTGTGCGCAAATCAATGTTATACCATTTAAGCCCACTCAGATAAATCAACAGGACCGGATTCAATGCTTTCCACAATACAATCCCTGTTGTGGAATAATTTCCAAATGTTTGCAAAATGACTATGACTTTCATATCTGAAGTTTTCACTTACATATTTGATATAAGTTTAATTTTTATGTGTTTAAGTATTTAATAGTCTACAAATTGCTCTAATTCCTTGTTTTATGGCTAAGGAAAAGTTCAATATCTTTTTATAAAATGCTATTTTAAAAATTGTTACATATACATTTTAAGGATTATTTTATTTTGTTGGTCAATGCCTTTAATACAAATATTTTATTCCACTTGATAATTATTATCAGATCCCCATAACTAGACCTAGTTCAGCACTGTTGAGTGTGAGAAGGCTACAGGTGGTGGATGAAAGCTCCATCATAGCATATAATTATTGATATCATTCCAATGAGCTATTCATTCTGTCTCATTCTTTCCTTGATTGTTTTTTATTCAAGTGTTTTGGTTTTTCACATTTCAATGATGTTCCATCCTTTTGGATGAACTTTATAATTATTGAGATAGGCAATGCGCAACTGCCGACTTTTCTCCTCACTTTTAAAGTAAGTTCAAATTTACTTTCGATTACACCAAGACAGTTAACTGTAAATAGTTGAAAGCTCTTATAAAGTTCGCCTTCAATTACACATCTCATTATGAACAAGCGCGATATTGATTGCATGTGAAAGAAAATCAAAGGGAGCTGCTTGTGAAAGGATTCCAATTAAATATTCCTTTAATCAAGTGTAAATTTAAATAAACACAATCTATTTATTTTCCTCTTCTCATTATTTCTCGATCCCGCACCCCAATTCCCATCCCTGGTACCATTTACCCAGAGTCTTTATAATCTATGGTGCTCTGGTGATATCGTAAACTTTATTATATTATCGTAGGCAAGTTTGGGGCACGTCCCAAACAGCCGAGATGACGAACAATTTCGCCAGTAATAAAATTACAGTAATCGCAATCCGCTTTGGATCCATAGAGTAATTTCGTTAAAGAAAATCTCGCTCCACCATTCCAAAAGACCTACGACGCCGCCGAGCCGTCAATTTCGTCTCTTTCGGTTACTTTACAACAAAGGCTCGTATTTAGTTTGGCCCCCACGAAATGTGTAGGTAGAGAAGCTAGCAATTTATTTATGTAATTGCTTTAGAGATATGATTTATTTGATTTTCTGGTTATGCGTGACAAATTTCAGTTGTTGCTGTTGTGCTCTCCTTTAATGATCTAAAAATAAGAACATTTTCTACTCCATCGGGCACCCATTCTTAAGCTTTTCACTTTAGAGAGTATTTCTCGAAGATGAGCTTGATTACGGGGTAAAAGTTCGGGACTTGTTTCCGTTTTTCGATAGACAAAAGAATGTTTCGATTGTTATATCCGGTTAGGAAATTTATTTTTTAAAACGTTTCCTTTGTTAAATGAGATGGTGGATGTTAAAGTATTATCCCGTTTTTTGTACGTAGTATGTCCCAAAGTTTATACAATTTTATAAAATATTTAATAGGAAATAAATTCTCATAATCAAGAAATGGATTTCTTTAGGAAATTAGTTACACATTACATTCAACTCGAACAAAATATAATTAATATTGTTAGTTCAGGTGTTTAGTAATATTTGTAAAGATTTTTGGTCGGGTAAAATTTTTTTTGGATACTAATTAAATAGAAAAGGATTATTTAAAACAATTCAAGACTTCATTGGTACATAATTGAATTTTAAATTAATAAAGAATTATAAAAAAAGTTTAATATACACTCCACTCCTTTTGAAGGCAGTATTTTCAAGTATATTACATATGATGGAAATTGTGGTTAATTTTTAGAATTTTATTCAGATGACTATTAGAGTTCAAGTAATTTTCGATTCCAAAACAGAAACATTAAATTTGTGTTCTATTGCACCTACCTGAACTAAAATTTCTTTCCAGTGAAGTTATTAAATATGTAACAATAATTTTATAGAATATTAAGGTTAATTTATTATAAATATCAAATTTGGTGTATAAAGTGTTCCCAAATTGATTAAACTACAAACACGTTGAACCAATTCATATAATGTCTAGAACTTATATTAATATTTGCCAAAAAATTGAAAATAAAACAAAACCTAAAAAAAATTATTCGATGTATTGCAACAAAACAACAAAAAAATATATAAATGTATTCAACGAAGATTTTTTACGAGTACCTATTTTGTTGTGTCCTAAGTATTGTGCCTAAAGTGAGACTTGGACATACATTACGTATATGTATGGATGTTGCGTGCTGATCAATATGTTTTTAATTAAAATTTCAAAGATCTGCAAGTGTGAGTCTTAAAAAATCCACGAATTTGAGAAAATCGATATTTGCCACATTCTTAGCCATGAGTACCAATAATAAAATTCTTCCAACCAAATGCCTCCACTATAAAAATCAGCAAAATGAGATGCTGTAAATTGAAATGTTACTTTAAGGACGCTGTTTTTGATTTATATTTTA
>JXOV01041701.1:0-19312 GCA_001014945.1 Clogmia albipunctata
CCACCCTCCACTTGGTGTTGCGTCTCCGAGGCGGAAATTAAGCTTTTCTTCGTGAATTCAACTGATTCCAAATTTTCTGTGTTTTAATATCAAATTAATATGTTTTGAATTGAAATGATCAATAAAGAATAATGCAATAATATTTTGTTTTTTTACTTTTATTTCTTTACTATTTTTGCAATTTACATTTACAGTCATAAATTGGATTTGATTTCTCTCTGTAGAAAGGGAATTTTCTCAATGTCTGGTAGTTTTGTCCACAATTCTAGATCGATTACGACTGGTATAAGATCCATCTTTCGGAGTGTTTCAATGTGTAGGTTGAACGTTCCCTTGATTGTCTTCAGGTTGGTTGTGTAGTACGTCTTGGGAAACACAAGGACTGCGACACTAAAATAAAAAGAATAGGTTGATCAAAATGTTGCAGGAATGTAGAGGATTTTCTAGACTTACGTCTTTGCTTGACCGGAACTGAGAATGTCTTCTAGTTCTACATAGCCATCATCATTGGGGATTGTCTGAGGTAGCTTGCAGATGTCGTTTTTCTCATTAAATTGAAGTACATGATCGATCAGATGATAGTATTTGGAAAGGACTTTTGTGGCAACATAATCTTGTCCACCAAAAGCGTACTCCAATGGTGTTTTAACGGCGAAGTTTTGTCTACTTATTACAATGTTTTTGGTTTCTTCGAGATGGTGAGTACTAGGCCATACTGTGTTCTCAAAAGGGGGAAGGAGTTTGTAAGATTGAAATAAATTGCCGAGCTGCAAATAATCTATGGTACTCTTTCTAGCCATGTATTCATCCAGAAATTGGTCGGAAAAAATTCGATTAGCTAAATTTTGGTTGAAAATATTCAGGGAAGCCATTTCACAAGCTACTTTTATCCAGGGAAAACCAGTAATATTGGATTCAAGCAAGGGGTTTGAATTGATAGCCTCGGAGAAAACCCTGTAATTTTCTTCAGAAAAGTATGTGTAGTTGGCGTTTGAACAGGCATTTAGCATCGACAAGACTACAGAAGGACGTCCATTGGATAGAAGAGATGGGTCTTTATAAAATTGTCCCAAAAGGTAGTGTAACAGCTTTAAATTGACAAAAGACATTTTATTCAGGGGCTTCATAAGGAAGCAACACATTTGAAAATCTACATTATTACGAACCAGATATTCTGATACAGCGTTCAAGAAGCCCTCATGTATATAAGTAGGGTATTTAGAATATTTTCTAGACATTTTAGAAATTGTTATCTCTATTTGATCTACTTTAAGATGTTCAATATTCCTGGTCAGAGAATTGAACGCTTTAGTAAATAATTTCTCAAATTGGGGTGTGGAAGGGGATTTGTTATCACACAAGGACCATGCAATTTTTATGGCTTCATCAAACTGAAAGTTCTCGCCATGAATTAAGAGTGCATTCACCACACACATTGAGGACTTTTTGTTCACCCTATTCCTACAGACAAAAGCCAGGAGGTCGATCAATTGGGGAACATTATCATGGTCTATTTGCTTGTCAACGTTCACTTCAAACAAAATTGGAAAGGACATTTTCAACGCTCCCAATACTGCATTTTTCGTTGGATCTATTTTGTTGAAAAGGTAATCTAAAAATACAATATGCATTAGAGAAGCCTGGTTGATCTCTTTTCGTAGAAGATTAAGAAACACATTAAATATGTCACTGTTTGGCGGTGCGTTAAGGAAGGTCAGGACTTTTAGAACCTCCACTATATCGTTAATTTCTATTGATCGACATTTGTACTTAAGGCGATCACAGAGTAACTCAAAGTCTGGATGATGGAGTAAATCATCATCTTTCAAAGAAGACCTGGAAATAAATCGAATTAGAAAACTCGGATAATTTTTAAATATTTTAACATACAATCCATTTTTCTGTAAAGCAAATAATGATTTTAATGAATGTAGAATATGTTGGAGATTCATATTTCTATATTCATGCTGGACCATTTGTAGTACTTGTTGTGAACTGGTAGCTGATTTCAAGTTCTGAATGAGTGAATCATCTCTCTGTCCAACAGCAGGTAGCGCTGAAATGGTTGTAAAAGTTGCAAAAGTCTATAAAACTAAATAAATACTATACCACTTCCAGGAGCTATCGTTGACTGGTATCTGAAGGCAGAGAATAGTTGTCCAAGACTTCTTGGTCGAATACTTTTTAAAATGTTCATTTTGTAGACTATATTGCTTAGTTCTGAATAAGAAACTGATATTATTACTTTGTATGATGGTGGTTTAAAACTTGTTACAACACATACCTTACTTATTTCTTTAAATCCATTAGTATTTACTTTATAGAAACAACATTTTTTGTTTTGAGTGAATTTAAGGTTATATTTTGAAATTGTGATGCAAAACCCGTTCATGACAGATACAAGTTCACTAGGTATAAGATATATTAGAACTGAAAGGACAAAATTTTGCAATTCATTTTATTTTTTCATTTTTCTACAAGTTTCTGGCACTCTTTCGAGTTACAGGCAGTAGGTTTTAAAGGAAGAGATTGCCAGGTTGTGACCTAGTCTTTAGTGTAATTGTGAAATTGTGAATTTCATCATATTGGGGATTGTTTGCTCTAACCAGAAGAATGGAGGAATCCAGCGGGGATGAGATGGAGAACAATAATAAAGAACGAATCCACCAGCTGGGGTTTAAGCCCCAGAAGGAGCTATGGTTCAATAAATACTTACCATATGCAGAGGAAATTGACGAGGAATCTGTTAATCTTCTGAAAGAGATCAAACAAAATTTATGCGATGCCCTGGTGAATAAGGAGGTGAATCCAGGCCTGGGAATATTTGCGTCTCGCCTTCTTTCGTATGTTGACAGAGTCTTTAGTCGAAACGCAAAATGCTAATGGTTTTATTTCTTATTTATAGATACATAAAATTGTACGGACTGAAATTTTCAAAGGAAGACCACGTCTTGTTCATTAAAGTCCTAATCGAATTGATGTGCATTCCCCACCTGGAGCCGTCCAAAGTGAACAAGTTTTGCTTTGTGGTCAACCAACTGTTGGCGTATGTTTAGTAAAAATCGGTTCCAATTTGTTTGTCATTCTATTCCTATACTCTCTAGTAAACCCCGTCTCCTGTCCCCGGATGATTTGCAAATCGACTGGAAACCCCTTTATGAGCTGAGCAAAATCTACTTGAAGAAGAACAGCAACAAATGTGTCATGTATCGATTTTTGATGTGAGTTTTTATGCGAATCGCAATTGCTGATAATTACTGACGTGGTCAAAATCCATAAATTCGACTCTTCATAAGAACAATACTCCTTTTCAAAAAAGCCTCTTTGTCTAAAATGATCCTTTGTTTTTAAAAATATTATTTGAAAAACAACAAAACGACTCCAATATAAATTATTCGACATTAATTGAACAATGCAATTGAGGGAAATTTATGGATTTTAACACGTAATTTTGCCATGTTTATGGCGCGTTTTCGAATAATGTTAGCTATATAAAGTTGAAAGGTTCAGCAGTACGTATTCAAATTAATTAAGTGATGAATACCTAATGAATGTATCAACTTATTTGTAGGCAGCGAAATGAGTCGAGGAAGCGCTCGCTTGATTTCTTTGGATTTAGGAAAGAGTCCATCGCCAATGAGCTAATGTAAATTTACAACAGGTTTATTGGGGCTAAGGAAATCACATTTATGGGCTTTTGAAATCCATTAAACTTGCTTTATTCATGCCATCAGAGAATTTGTTCCAGGGTCCCATTTTAAACTAATGAAAAAAACTAATATGGATTTATTATTTCAGAGCTCTGGAAAACAATCTAATTGTGCTGATAATGAGGAGTACCTTGTATTTCCCGAAATCGGCTACTCAGGAAATACTTGAGGAGCTATACACAACTATGGAGCCGTTAGACACTGGAAAGGGATGCGAAGTCTTTACACTATTGTCGATTTTCTTGAACACATACGATGGCCATGAGCTGTGGTTGGACAAGTTCCTTACGTTATGGAATGTTTATCACAATCCGCCGTGGAATGTGGACGTAATGCAGCTGGTCGGTGCTGTGGCGAGAAGAAATATTGGCAGAATTGATTGGGAACCGCATATTCCAGTGATTTTCACGAGAATTTTAAGATTCTTGGAGCTGCCAGTGACATACAAAAGCATGAGCAGCAATTTGAATCAAAATCTTGGGATCCCATCGGTGGCCGGTGAGAATCTTTGTTTGTGCTCTAGTTGTTTCAATGAGTTTGCAGGTCAATGAATCAGAGTTCAAATACTTTTTATTGGATCATTGCCAATATTTTGAATTTTGATCACAAAAGTGAAACAAAGCTTAAGAATAGAAATGTCGGTAATTAATTTAAATTGATTGCAATTAAATCACTTGTTTTGATAACAACGTACGTAACCTCATTAAGTCAATTTTACTTTTACAATTATCAATCTTACGTGTAAATGATATTATCATTTCAGTTGTGAAATAAGTTATGAGAAATAATTTTTTTACATAATATCTGTTATATTTATCTGTTTCTTATTTTTTATCTGATTATAGGTTGTCAATAGTGATTGATTAGATAGTTTATATGGAATTTCCAATATTGTTTAAGACAAAAATATTATCGGAATACAAGTAAAAAATAAATAAAATGATTATTTTTACTTTACTCCTGAAATTCTAAAAAATATTAATCTTGATGTCCTTTAAAATATAAATTAATATTACTAAAATATAAAGAACAAGTAATATAGGTACAAGTCATTTATACTACTAGGTCGATAAAATAAGGCATTATTAAACACTAGGGTTTTTAAAGCCATGAACGTAGCGAGTGTTTTAAAGAAGGCCCGAAAGATTAATAATGCTTGTTGATCGTGTTTTATACAGAATTTTATGCGTTTTAAATAAATTAGTACAAAAATCTAATAAAAAATCGCTTTCTTAAAATTTAGTTCACTACTTTGTTCTTGTTTCGTTTTCTAATTCCATGGAAAGAAGGAGAAATCTTTATGTTGTTTTAATTACTTACTCTTCAGTTTAAATAGCTGTTTTTATTAACAAAATAATTTGTTTAAAAAACCAACATATGTCATTTCAATTAAAATATGTATAATTAAACCATACACAACGAAACGAATATCCCCATTATTTTGAGGGATTTCTTTCAAGGAGGTCACACACTTTAATAATAAAAAGTAACTAATGCAATAAAAACATAATAATAATAATAATAAAAAAATAATTTATCTAAATATCAGTTTTATGGAACAAAATGCATAAAAATATTGTTTATATGGCTCTTAGTACTTGGTTAAATTTGATTTAATATTGAATTCACTTTCAGATTGGATTGTGGCTGTATTGGGACCAAACAGCGGATCTGCCCAAAAGTATCTAAACAACTTTATGTCCACAATAGAGTCCTACGTGCATCCTGCAAATACGGGAAAGTGGGTGGAGAAGATCAGTGAATTGCTATCGCAACTGGCTAGGACATTCGAGGATCGGATATATCAGGAGCGATACGAACGGCCAAGTTGGATGCGAGCTATTCCTGAGTCCCACAAACTGACCGATAAGTGTATCACCGATTTTGTGCTAAGCATCAAACCGGTGGCGATGCAGGCCATTTATTCTCGAATGGATGGCAACGATGTGGGAACTATGTTGAAGGTGTTGGCTGAATTGAGGCCAGAATTGATCATTCCAGGAATAATAGAGAAGGTGTACTCTAGTTTAGATTTGTTAACTGAACCGCATAAGTTGACTGCTGCACTGCAGACCTTAGTTAAAGTGGCTCGGCCACTGGTCTGTGGTCATGGCGGTTATACGGAGGGTAAGACCCACGTTATTCCCATTCTGATGGCGATGCTGCCCGGGATCGATCCAAATGACTTTAAAAAGACAAGCTTAGTGTTGCAGTTTTATGTGTCGTTTTCAATATTAGTGCCGCTGGTGGATTGTAGCAAAGCTAGCCAGTTTTATGACGACCTGACTGAGGAGGAACGACTGATCTGTGAACAGAGCGCTGTGATGGAAGACTTCGTTTTGCAATTTTTGGATAGAATTTTCATTCTAATCGATTCAAATGCTGTGCAGACAATTCGGATGGAGCAGTCCGATGCTGATAATCACATGTCACGCCTAGAGGCAATGGCGGAGACTTCAATCATTTCCAGTGTGTTGACTATTTTGTCGCAAAGTTCGAAGGAGATTATTGAGGCGGCGTCAAGAAAGACACTTCAATTTGTGAAGACGCACATCTTTGAGACGAAAGTGGCCGGAGTTCTGGTCGGTGGATTGGTGCGAATCATCGGCCGAGTGGCGGGAGATAATTACTTCCGGATCATTGTCCCTTATTTACTGGAGACTTTAGAGGAATACTTCACTGAACACGACGACATTGCCAATGCGGAGAAGCAGAGCAATGAGGTTCAGTATTATCTATTGCTGTTGTTGAACGTCGTCAGAGGCGATCCCAGAATTGTGATCAATTATATTGACCTGATTTTACCAGTTTTAGACAAAGTGCTGACTTTTAAGTGTCCGCACTCAACCCAAATGGCAAATAATATGATTCTTTACATAATGGGAAACTTTTCAACAATTCAGACAGACTTTATCAGCTATCCGGAAATATTGACCAAACCGATCAGTGAATTCCTTCCAATTCGATACTGGGGAACGACAATAAAGCCAGAGGACAACATCAATTGGTATATTCCAGGGGAACAGGACCGAAAATTGTGTGAATCGATTTTATATCGGTATTTGCCAGACACGTTGGAGTTCTTCAATAAATACATCAATGACGAGATAACTCCAAGTAGAGAGGAGATGCTGACTAGAATCAATTTGGTGACCGCTCTGCTAAGAAGTAATGCCTTTTTACCAAGTTGGACAGAAGAGGATCCTATCCAATTGATTGACTCTGCGATTAAAGACTATACATTTAATTTGATATTGGGTTTTAAGAATCAGATTATAACAATGCCTGACGGAAGTAATGTAAGATTGACCATTATTGACACCATTACTAGATTACAGGAGAAAATGTTGGCTAAGTCAGAGGACGACATCAAGTCTTTTAAGGGAATTATCCAAATTTGGGATCGGGTCCATATGAGAAAGCATGGAAATGCTTCTTTTGAAATGCAACTGAAGAATTATTTCAACACCAAATTGTTCCAGGAAAACCGATTGACTCACAACAAGAGAAGTATTCGATGTGTAGTGGCCTTAAGGGCACTAATTCAACAGAATTGTCGAGATGAATTTAACAAACCAAAATTTACGCACAAGCATGAAACGATTATGAAGAATCTAATTAAACTGTCCACTTCAAAATACAGTTCCATTCGACAATTATCCCAGTTCAAATTGATCAGTATGTTGACTACTTATCCATTCTCGTATAAATGCCTGATTGACGATGTGGTGGACTTGTTACGTTTGGATACGGAAGAGCATCATGATCAGTTTAAGGGTGCTTTATATATTTTATATGGTCAAAGGAATTGTCGTTTTCTGGTGAAGCGCAGTTGGGAGAGTGTTCGTAAATTGTGGATTGCTCTTTTGGAGTCCAAAGTCTCAGAAAAGCCTTCGATTACAAAATTATTGGACGGATTAATTGAAGTGATTAAATTCGATTTTCCGACTCTGAACATCCGTTTGAAAATCCCGCATAGTTGTATAGAGACAGCTCTAAAACTATCTCCAACTCCGAGGACTTTAACCCAAGAAGACATTGATCGAGGAAATAAACACGAATTGGAAATAAATACAAGGAATGAAAACTTATATTACGATATTCTAAATGAAATTATCAATATAATAAAGAATAAGTCTTTACATTGGCGGTACAACTTTATGGCCTCTTCCATGTTGTTAAACCTTGTCCATCCGGATGTCAAGTATCCGGAAATTGTAGCTCGTTACTTCACGAATGGCCTAATCAATGACCTATTACCGGAAAGGAAAATCGCAAATGTCGCAATGGGATACATTCTACTACAGCAAAAGAGAACGTATAAAAAGATTACCGTTGAACCGCATAAAATCGCAGGTGTGGAGAAGTCGATTTTAGACTTGAGACCTGGTATCAGGGATGATAATCGGTGGTTGCAATACGATTTGGAAAAGGTTCCGAGAAATCAAGAAGAGTGGGATGAACCGCGATTCTTCGTCAAGCCGTTTGGATTTTTCGGTTGGAAAAATACAATTGAAATGTACGCTCCAACAAATGAGCAGCCGAGTTTGGAGTGGTCGGACGAAATGAACAGTATCCAGAAGATGATGTTTGACTTTTTCAGTGATTCGGAAAATGTGGACAAGCTCATTAAATATTGGTCTCTGGAAGGAAAGAAGGGACGAGATAAATTCAACCAGAGCCAGTTCTTTATAATTCGAGCACTGTTTAAAATGTTTGGAGATGCTTTTGTGGAGAACTTTTTGAAGCACCTCCCAAAGTTGATTTCGGAAAAACAGTTCGAGGGCAATCATCGATGCGCAGCGGAAGTAATTGCGGGATTGATCAGAGCCACAAAACTTTGGCCTTTCGGTAAAACTAAAAAGTTGTTTGAAACTCTTAAACCGTTAATTCAGTTGGCTTTAAACAGTATCACCACTGAGACCGATGCGTTTTGGGGAGGTTGTTTTTCGGTAGCCTGTGAATCTATGGATCCCATGCGATTGCACTTTCTGTATGAAGTATTGTTAGATGAACCGCTTCGACAGACAACCAGTTATATTGATTGCAGTCGAATCTTCTGCCTTCAAGGAGCATATAATGAACATGTTTGGAGGATGAATTCAGTATCGCACAGACTGTTGGATTATTTTCGACCCTATTTATCGCATCCTTTCCAAAATGTTCGGGAAACCATTGGCAATATTTTGATAAATATCTTTGAAATAGATTTTATTTACCCTGGATGCAATGAGCCCGAAGGGCCACGTATGGCAGCTTTTATGGCCGAAATTCTACCACAAATTCAAATTCTACATAATGAGTTTCCAGTCACAAAAATGAATAGTGAAGGTAAATATATTGATGTACAGTATAAACCGTTTATTAGAAACACTTGAGGCCCTTAACAATTTTCTTCAATTATCCTAATTATTTTTATGCATTTTGGCATTTTTTCGAGAAAAGCCAATTGTTTCAATTATATCTAGTTTATTTAAGCGGCTTCTACAGTATTTTGAAATTTATAAATATTTATAAATACTTTAAATAAGAATTGTTACTAGAGGAGGTGCCTGGTATAGCTTGGCATTGACACAATTATCAACTATCTGTGTCAGTAGTTTCAAATCAAATAAATTATTTTTTAATCTTTTATTTTAAAATAAATTTAATTTATTTTTAATTTTCAGAAGATTGCCTTCAGACTACCTCTTCTAATCAGGATTCAGATTTTTACACTGCAGTAAGATTGTTTAAAACGATCGCCCACTGGATAATGGTGTATATTAATCGAGGAACGAATGGAAATCGGGTGGAATACTTTGATTTGTTGCCTTTTGCTTGCCGTTTGGAGAGATGTGAACAAGATGCGGAGTTGGCTTTAATTTGTACAAAGTTGCTATCGATGATATCCGAAGCCCTAACTCTGCAGGACTGTATGAGTGCAGCTTTAAATAAAATCGATACAGTCTCTAAGATGAGCTTCTGGTCGGCGAGATTGTCTGCGATTGGAGTGCTTCAGGTGTTGGTCTTCAACAACATGTCGATTGTTTTGAGTTCCCCGGAATGGGTGGAACAAGTGCAGAATATCGTCCTTAGATTGCTAGAAGACAACGTGCTTGAAGTAAGGGAGAAGGCAGCCCAAGTGCTTGGCGGATTATTGCATTGTAGTTTCCTGCCTGCGACGGAAAAACTGTTGGAACTGTTCAAGAAGAAATGCAGGACAAAAGTGAAGAACAGAAAACGGACCATGGATACAATGGATGATAGTCAAACGAGGAATGGGTAAGATTTTATTTGTTTTTATTTAAATTTCGTTTATATTAAAATGTTATTTATTTTGCAGAACATTAATGGAAGATGCCGTCCGAACAAGACACACAGGAGTGTTAGGCCTCTGTGCTTTCATCTCGGCATATCCCTACGACATTCCTGACTTTGTTCCCGATGTCTTTGAACATTTGGGACAAAACCTAAATGATCCACAGCCCATTCCGGTGAGTAATTAGTACTTTTTTCTTCTATGGTTCTAAGTTTAAACCAAATGTCCTTTAAGTAATGTTAATAAAATCTAGAAAGCAATTTGATTAAAACCCTAATGCAAATAATTTATATTAGGAAAATTACTTAAAGCAGAATTATATACTAAATGCATAATTGAAACGAGTTTAAGTTTTGATCATTTGTATAATTTTGTGTTATAAGAATCTATATAAGAAAGCTTGATATTTTTTAAATAAAATTTTTAGAGTAGGGGAAATATGTACGAAATGATATAGGGGGTATATTTGGGTTTTGGCGGTTTCTAGCTCGTATCTGACTGGTATATTATGTGACTCGATTAACTTTATCTGCCAAAATTTGAACGTACTCACTCCAGGCGTCTAATTGTCTGGTAACTCAATAGGTATTTCAGCGTAACGGGTTTTTATTTACATTCGGTTTAATTATGCACATTATCCATTTTTCGTAAAGTTATATATTATCCTAATGCTAATTTTTTACCTTAAGAATTCATTGTTGCCTTAAAATATATTTTCTAGAAATAAAATCATAATAGTATTGAGGACAAAATGACATACCTGTAGTTTGGGCGCACGATACCCAAACTTAAATTTTCCTAATACTTCTTATTATAACGAAGAGAATTGTTCATACTCTAATGATCTTTTTTCAAGATCTAGACCCGGTGAAGGTTGGTAAATTGTTGACGCTTATTGAATTTGCTTTCCTAGATAAACATAGTGTTTTATTTGAAATTATACCAATAATTACATTGGTATATCATTCTATCCATATCGTATGAACCAAATGGATCATCGCTGATTTCTGTTTAAACCTGTTAAATTTGTTCTGCTCAAAAATTAGTTACTAATTTTAATAATTAAACAAACATGATTACTGTATAATATGGCTGTTTACTATCCATAAAGAATTATGATAAAAAAAAACAAGACTATATGGCATTTTGTACATACTTCCCCTAAATCTTTTTATGAAAATTAAAACGATAAACTGATGATTTCCATCAGTTTAATAGTTTCTATTAGAGTGGAAAAGATTATTTTGAAATATGATTACTAAAACTTAGTTGTGCTATTTAGTAATGGTTGTTTTTCTTTACAGTCAACAATTCGCAAAACAGTGGGAGATTTTAAGCGAACTCATTTGGACAACTGGGAAAATCATCAGTTAAAATTCACAGAGAATCAATTACTATTATTATCCGATTTAACGGTGCCACCCTCGTATTATGTTTAAAATTTGTTGGTTTACATTTATAAGTGCATAAATAATCAATGTAAAATATATAAAAATTAGTTTATGTTTAAAAAACAAAATATTAATAAGGGACACACTAATCAAAAGCGCAGGGTTAACTTGTAGGTAAAGTGAACTGAAAACCTAATCGACGAGCAGTTTCTAACAAAACCAAAAGTGGTTCCAGCTTACCTGACGATGGTGATAGTTTCTATATAAACTGTTTAATATGTTATTCTATAAAAAAAATAATGTAAAAACTATGTATCACTACTTAATAACTAGGACAATGAATACAATTGATGCTTTTATTATTGTTTAATTTTACTTTTTCTTTCATCGATAAAATACACTAAAATTGATTTTAAATTACTTGGGTTTTATTTGAAAGACTATTTGTGTGTTTGTGAGTGTCTATAGTTAAGTGTGATCTTCTGCCTTTCTGGATATTTTGTTGCTAGTTAGGTATTTAAGATAGAAGATAGTAGTAATTGGAAGAAGAGTTTTTTGTGGTGAGTGTCGCGCTGATGTCAATATATTAGAGTTATAAGTAAGTTCCGTCCGGATGATGAGATGAATGCAGAATTGAAGGATGATATGAAAGTGTGTGGGTCGTGTTTTGTGCTTGTGTGTGTGATTTCTACACATATTCAGCAATTAGTCAACAAAGTATATCATTTTATAATCTAAAAAGCGTGCTAAGAGATCTATAATTTAATGAAGTGGACGCTCAGATCGTGGATGTTTCTCAACATTCGCTCTCTTTCTCTCTATCTTCCTCCTCTCCGTGATCACGAAAATTCTTCTTAAAAATTGTCTAAGTGGGGGAGAGGTCGATTTAGTTTTTGCCGGGGATTTGATCATTGACCCGTGTGTTTTTTGTTAGTTTTTTTCTGTTGCTTTCACAAGAAAAATCCGCTTTATGTACTCTCTCTCTCCTTCTCTCTTCAGTTACAAAGAACAATAATTATAATAATAAATATAAAAAATAACAACAAACGGTTATCAAATACAGTATGTATTATTGATAGAGTTAGATATTTATATAAGATAATATAACGAATTAGCTAAAATTTGGTAGAGCAGTAGTTTTTTGTGGTTTACCTTAAAAGCTATATCGACTTCTCTCCCTGGCACTCGTAGCGTTATCAAAAAACATGGCACAAACCCCATAATTTACACCGGTTCTCGCTTAATTAATATTGTTTCTTCATTTATTTCCAATTGTTACAATTCACCTTTGTTTCAATTGTATATCCATGCTTTATTTGTGTATTATTCCAATCGTTCCACTAGTTTCTTTGAACTTGTCTTTAAATCATAGGCAAAAGGGTATATAAAAAAGTGACTTGAACTACCTAAAATAAAACATAAAATTAATAAAAGCTCTAGTATAAATAGAAGGTAAGATATTAACCAATAATCAATGAGAATAAAAATAGAAAGGATAAAATAAACAACAATGCTGTATATGAAAAACAAAAACAAATTTCATTTATTTTCAGTGTGTTTCTTTATAATCGTAATAAAGTAAATAAAAATAAAACTTTTATATAAAAATTGACTAGACAAAAAATAATAACGGGTAATAATAATAACCAAATGTGAGTGTGTGAGAAAAAATCACAAAAACAATTCAATTTTTCAGTTCTTCGCCTAGTTCCTTGCTTTTCCATTCCAAAATATCATCAATTTCCTCGTCTTACATTTAGTAGTGGTTTGAGATATAATATAAATATTTGCAAAAAATATTTTAGCTCTTTAGTCCTTTACACAAAGCCCTTCAAATCCATTTACCTCTGCCCTTTTTCCATTCGTCGCATTCCATTAACTTTCCCTCCCTCCTCCCAATAAACTGCCCATTTCCCCTCAATTCATTCACGTTGTTACATAATATTGTATAAATATCATATTAAGACAGAGTAGAGTAGAGCAAATATTTCTTCAGTTTATATGTATATTAGAGAATCCTCGTAGAGACCAAACAAACAAACTTAATGGCATGGCAAAAGCTTCCCGCTTACGTTTTTTTTTGTTATGCTAATACAGTTTTTCTGTTGCTAATATTCGATCCGAGATTTTTTGGTTTATTACGAAAATAATCTACGATTATCCACTTTCCCGCTACTTTCTCCTTAATTTTTCACCTTTTCTTCCTCCTTTTTTTTAATATAATATAGTCTTATTCACAACAGAAAAACCGTTACTAATCAAATTGAATTTGGAGACGCCTCTCAATCGGGCGTCCAGTAAATCCGATTGTCGCCATTCAAATATCCTCGGCCAGACTACTGTTCAGCTTGTAGCGACGACACCGGGCCGAATTCTCCAGATTCGGACCACCTGGGGGGCCCGGAGGTGGAGGCGGCGCCACTCCATTATTATTATTACTGCTACTATTAATATTATTTATAGTACTAGAGTTATTAGTGAATAAATTATTAATATCAACATTAAACGACTTTAAATTATCACAAATGAAATGTGCTCCTTCTAAACGCGTAGGCATTTTCACCTCTTCACTTTCTTCCACCTCCTCCACAACATACTCCACTTCTTCCTCCTCCTCCTCTTCCTCGCCCTCTAAATCCTCCTCCTCTTCCACTTCCTCAATCTCCACCTCCTCCTCACCGCCATCATCATCGTCATCCACTTCGTCGCCCCCCTGAACCTTTTTCGCAATGGTACTGCTGCTGTTGTTATTTTTGTCGCCCGCACCCAAAATATCATTGTCCGTTGTGGACGAGGAATTTCCATCGTTGGCCAAGACACGATCACCCATTAGCAGGCGGGACGGTATTCCGCGAGTTCTAAAGGTGAAATGGAATGTTAGTATTTTATTATAGCAATTCATTATCATAAAATCTCAATGCTAAAGAAAATCCATTATTGTCCGAATACATTTTTGATTCCACGAAATAATAAAGAAATTCATTCTTCTATTAGACAAAATTGTTTTGTCATAATATAAAATTTTTAAAATAAATGTCTACCAATATAAATCCATTAACGACTTCAGTTGTTAGTATCGATAATCTAAAAATAAGTTATTGTCATTTACTAATGAGTCGATTTACTATTTTAAACTCCATGAGTTAATAGCCAGAGGAAAATGATCGCTTAAAAATGAATGTAAACACGGTTGAATGAGTCAATAAAAAATCTTAAACACTCCTGGCTAATTGAATGATATATCGCAATAATTAAAAATGTAAATGTTTCATTTACTCACTACCAAATCAAAGGAATAAATCACTAAATCCTGAACCCTCCCTTGATCGGACAATACGAATAACTCAAACTCAAAGCAAAATTACATCCAATTGAGGCCGTCCTGTTGTTAATTGGATTATATTCAAGTTAGTTTAGGCAACGCCACAGAAAAGCATGCTGCAAGCAATCAAGGTCTACCGATTAGTTTCGGACATGCTGAGGATCTTACCGATTTGGAAATATCGATCATTACGGTTAACTCTTGACTACACAACAAATGGTCAGAATTACAGACTATAGAAAGTGCCTCGCGTTATCAATATAGTAATTGGTTTAAATGTAATTTTGCTTCGGTAAGCATGCTCTTCTTAAACAATTCAATCATTTATGGACCTTAGGATTGGCGCCACATGAGCATTCCTATTTCGCGACGGCCTCGTGAACTGCAGGTTCAGGTCCTTTTCCACGTCCGTCGAGTACTTGTCCTCGTCCCTGCGCCGGCGACGCTTCCTCAGCGCGGGAGTCAGTTCCTCCAGGGGCGGGGTGTCCGGCATCAGCATCTCCGTGCTGTTCTCATTGATAACTGGCGCCGAACTGGACAACGCAATTGGAATCCGGCTGGCCTTCACCTCCTTCTTTTTCTCCTCCACACCCACAATCACTGGAGCCGTTGTCGGTTTCGGTGGCTGCACTTTCTCTATCACCTCTACTACCTCCTCAACCTCTTCCTCTTCTTCCACCTCCTCCTCTACTTCTTCCTCTTCAACCTCCTCCTCTTCCTCTGCCTCTGGGACTTCCGGTTTAGGCTTTACTTCTTGCGGTGTCTCTGTCTTTTCTATAGCAGTCACTGGACTCACTTCCGGCTTCACCACTTGAGTCGAATTGAAACACAAATTCAAATTATCCGATTTGCCCTCAATGTTGTCCTCTTTTCGGATTACCCTAATTTCCAACTTGCCACTAACAGCTGCTCCATTATCTCCATTCCCTTCTTCATCCTCCTCCACCTCCTCCTTCTCCACATCCTTTTTAGTTTTCCCTTTCTCCTTGGCCATTAAACTGGGATATAGACTGAGTAGGTCGGGGCAACTCTTATACTTGAGAATAGTGTCTGGATTATCGAGGGCTTCTCCTTCAGCTTTACAAATGCAAACGTTCCGCCTAATGTCAATGTGGTACACGAAATGGTCAAAGGCTGCCTGCTGCAGTAACGGCGGCTCTAGTCCCTTTCTCAACCGTCCCGCATTCAACGCTGGTTCACTCCAGCACTGCGGCAGCACGGATAAATTCTCATAGTCTTCAATACCGTGAATATTCAGGTAGGCCCGACTCAGTGGGGCTGGGATGAACGTCCTGGTCGTCCCTTCAAACCGGCTAGGGCCCAACTCTCGCCCCTTTCTAGACCGCTGTCTTTCCAATTTCTTTTTAAGCTTCTCCTTTTTATAGTCTGGCAATTGATTTAGAATCAACCCGGAACCTCTGGCCATTTCCGTAGCTACCCTATCGCCCAGTCCAGAGTCATTCATCAAGACTAGAGCATCATCATTGTCTTGTTTCTGGTTGTTGTTGTTTGCATCCGGTTCTGTGTCGTGGAGAAGGGCGTGAGAAGAGGCGCTCTTTTGGAGAAGAATCGGCTGGGATTTAACAATTTGTTCTCTCACCTCATCTTTTTTAGCCACTCCCGACTTACTGCGCCTTTTACTGTTCGCCGTTGCTGCCATGGACAGGGAAAAGTGCTGACTTCGGTTGTCTTTGCTGAGACAAATGTCTGGACTTTGGGGCTCCTGACGCCATTCATTATCTGTGGTCTCTTCACTGTCATCAAACTGAGACTTCCACTGGGAAGCCAAAGTGTGACCAGCTCCACCCCTAGTCACTTGCTGGCTCACGTTATCGTCATCGATAAGAGCAAACTGTGTCACTGAATGATCGCCCACTCCACTGTCCGTTGTTGTATGGCCTCCAAAGTTCAATAGTTTAGAATCCCTAGACGAATTGCTTAGCCTGTTCTGTGAATGCGAGTTCCTTTCGCTGTTATTATTCCTACCATCGCCAATACTCGACGAACTCCTCTTGTCCATCCTCCCACTGCTATTAGCCGTTCTTAATTGATGGCCATGAGACGACTTGGTTAGAGAACTACCGCCAGACATCTGGTGCATATGGCCCGTGGAATCATTTCCGCCTTTGGTAATTGCGCCCATATTCTCCTGGGCCAGTTCATGGCAACTGATTGGAGGGGCTGTTAAAACCCTTAACCGTCCCGTGAAAGACGATCCTGGCCCTCCACTTCGAGGCGTCTCTCCAATTTGATCTCCGTCTTTCAACACCAAAGCCCTCTTCTTCGCATCTTGTGGCTTGTTCAATTGAATCTGCACTTTACTGTCCTGCTTTTTCGACTTTAGAGACGAATCCAATTTGGAGAGACTGGTTCCACCTGTCGCTCCACTGGCAATGGCAGCCGCCTTCGACGACGTTGATCCCACATTTGCATCACTTCCAGCACCTGTAGCCCCTTTGCCCAGCGAAACAATTGGCTCAGTGTTGGCCGACTGATAATTCTTAGTCTCGGAATTGACTGCCTCTAAAACACCTGTCGGAACGTTATTGTTATTCAATAAGTTCTCGCTCTTCTTCCCACCTATTGGCAGGTTTTGCAATTGGGGTGTCATGTTATTATTCGTTGTATTTTCTCCATCCTTCTTCTCTCCACCACTTCCCGATTCAGCATTCTCGTTGCCTGGCACCCGTTTCCCTAAATTGGCCATATACTCGGGCGACCCTGGCGCATACCAAATCTTCTTAACCCTATCCTCCTTGTTATTATTCGACAAATTGTCCACCTTCTCTATTTGGTTTGTGTCTTTGATGAGCGCATCCGACAATGGATGCGGTTTGGTTAGGATTGGCGTACTCGTGGCCAATGGGGCACCCGTTCCAGGCGTTGATCCCACGTCACCACTGCCCGCCACTGTCACAGGAACTGCACCAGGCGTCTGAATGGTCGTCGGAGCTCCTTGGATCAGACTTGAAGTTTGCACCACGTTATTGTTATTGGTGGCATTGTTGTTCAGATTAGGGGCCAATCCACCGCCACTGGTCGGCTGCTGGGGCTGCGATTGTAACGCCTGCTGGGCTTGCTGTTGTGCCTCTGTCTTTTCCCAGTCGTACGGATCCGTGTCCTTGACTCCTCGCCGTTTCATACAACGCTCAAATAAAGTGGCCAGCATCTGCAATGAAATAATTTTATTGATTAAAAATGAGGCACAATTCAGTCGAAATTAATTTATAATACAGAAGCTCCTTATTCGCGGTAGTTTAGGAACGTAGCCCTAGCAAATAAGGAGATTTAACTGTAACCTCTAAAATAATAATTAATTAGATAAAGCTTTATGACAATATTAAAGTTATAAATATTTGCATGTATAATAAGGCGGATTCTTCAGGCTATTTTAATTATAATTAATCCCAACAACGGAATAATACAAGAACCTTATTTATAGTATCATAAACTTAAAAGGACGAACTTGCCATAACAGTATAACTATTAATAATTCGTAGAAGTTATTTTCAAACCAATTAAAATATTTTTAGGTTTTCCCGAAACATTTGTTTGAATTGTACAATTTTATGTTTATTTTTAAAGTCGGCATAGGAAAGACACAAATTTAAACATAAATACAATAAAAATGTCTTTTTATAATGATCTGAAACACTAATTTCGAAAAGCCTGAAAATAATACTATTTGTTTAGAATACTTTTTTGCCTAACTTTAATGCCATTAAGTCGACTTAATCATCAATATTAAATACTGTTTCCTAACACGTGTAATCCATTGCGGTATTTTTACGAAAGTCATTAGAATATTCTAGTAGATTTCCGCTTTTGCGTGCTTTGCCATTGTTCGTTTGTTTAAAAAGATAAGTAAGTAAATTTAGATATAAATTACCAGAATTTCTTTAATGATAAAAGCCACTCAATGTCTTTTAAATGATTTAAATAAATTTCGTATTTAAATGGTAGAGATTGTAAAGTATGTAATTTACCATTTTTTTTCTTTTTAATATTTATTTAAACAACGTGATGGGAAAAATGAACCATAATTAAACACGAGTAAATGAATGAAGTGAATTTAGTAAAAGATACGAGTGTTTAATTATGTGATTTTCCAACTAGGTTTTTACAAAATTTTGTACAATTCGCATATTTATTTTATAGAGTAACAACACGGTACTAGATTAAATTATAAATACAATGGACGCCGCTTATTAGGACCACGGTTAATAGGAACAATCGCTTTATTGGGCCAAAATGGCTAGGAACGGATCGGCCGTATATAAATACATTAAAATTTCATCGCTTAATGGAGCCAAACCCATCGCTTTATAGGGCCATTCTGTGGCCACTGCTACAAAGGGTTGCGAGAACAAGTACAAGTGACGACAACCCAGTCTTTTGTATACTTTTATTCACTCCAATCTTGACCATATGCCCTACGCTTATTTAATCGACTGAAATAGTGAAAAGAGTAGGAAAAACCGCATAAAATCTTATTTATGTCTCTTTTCGTTCGTTATTACCGGGTTTGTTTGGTGGACAAGACGATGAAACTTTTCAAAGCACATATGAATGTACATACATATGTACA